>MCJB01017864.1:119448-134017 GCA_002018475.1 Nicotiana obtusifolia | reverse complement strand
GCGGGGATGGGGTAGGTAGGGATGGGGAATAAAGTGAGGAAGATTGAAAAGAGTTTTGAAAAATATTTTTCGTTCTCTTGATAGGGAAAACATTTTCTTCCAATTGGAGGAAAATGAATCCAAGAGGAAAATATTTTCCAAAACATTTAAGCTAATCAAACATGAAAAACAAAAAATAACCAGCTTCATTATTAGTTACATATAATTTTTTTCTCAAAATTTCAGCTCTTCATTTATAATTCTTGAATAGATAAGGACCTTTAAAAAACAGAAAATTTTCGCATACATAGTATTGAGTTATTGCTCAATATAGCATAACACACAATTTATTAAAGGCAAAAATTCAATCGATAAAACAATATTAAGCACACTTGGATTTCTATATTTATCAAAGAGCAACAATTATTAATTATATAAGGAGTTACAATTCGATGAGAAATACGTGTTGTTTAGTCATTTTCGGTGGGAAAATTTATATTTAGCTAATAAAATGCAACAATGAATTTCTACATTTATTAAAGAAATTGATAATCATTGATATATAAGGAGTTACCATTCAAGAAGAACTTTTTCTATATCATTTACTATCGAATATTTTATATGTAACTAATACGAAAGTCAAAAATGATGGAGAGAAAATGTAGAAAACAAGTAAATCGCATTTGAGACTTATAAATCACGATTAAGGAAATGTACAATAGAGCAAAGATCAGGTTTAGGGCTGTGTAAAATGACTCGAGATACTTTCCGGTCGTGGTGGAGTTGCACCAAGATTTAGTTCTTAGCCATTTCTTGTTCGCCTTGGCGATGGATGTATTAATGTGGCACATCCAGAGAGAGGTGTCATTGTGCATGTTAGTTGTTGATGACATAGTGCTGATTGATAAGAGGGAAGACAAAGCTAACTCTAGGCTAGAGGTTAGAGTTAAAGGGTTCACGTTAAGCAGTAATAAAACTGAATACATGGAATGCAAGTTCAATGACATTACTCACGAGAACATAGTGGAAGTAAGATTTGATTCATAAGTCATCCCCAGAGGGGTAGTTTCAAGTATCTTGGATATGGAAATCAAGGTAACCAGAAAATTGATGAGGATCTCACACGTCGTATTAGAGCAGGTTGGATGAAATGAAGCCCTGCTTCTGGTATTTTATATGATAAAAAGGTGTCATCAAGACTTAAAGGAAAGTTCTACATAGCGGTGATTCGACCGATTTTATTATATGGAGCGTAGTATTGGCCAGTTAAGAAAATGCATGTCTAGAGGATGAAAGTAGTGAAAATGAGGATTTTGAGATAGATGCGTGGATATACTAGGAGAGACATGGTCAGGAATGAAGATATTTAGGATTATTTTGAGATGGATGCGTGGGTATACCAGGAGAGACACGGTCAAGAATGAAGATATTTCGGACAAGGTGAGGATGGCCCTTTGTGGAGGAGAAGACGCAGGAAGTGGGATGAGATGGTACGAGCATGTAAGAGAAGATGCTTAGATACCCAATAAGGGGGTGTGGGAGGTTGTACATGGTGGATTTCATGAGAGGTAGAGGAAGGCCTAAGAAATATTGGGTAAAGGTGATTAGATATGATATAACGCATCTTCAGCTTACTGTGGACATGATTCCTAATAGAAGATTGTGAAAGTCGATTATTAGGGTAAAAGGTTAGCAGGTAATATAACATCTGGTCTTTCCAAATCGATAGCTTTAGTATTACTCTTGTTCTCGCTATCCTAGGATCCCTATTATTATATGTTGTTGCTTATGTTCTGGTATGTTACTATCTTGTTGTTGCCTCTATCTCTTTTTCATGATGTTTTCTTCATTTCTTATTCATTTATTTACTAATTGTGCTTAATTGAGCCGAGAGTCTATTAAAAATAAATTCTTTACGAGGAAAAGGTAGGAGTAAGGTTTGCGTACATTATACTTTACTTAGACCCCACTTATAAATATTCACTACGTAGGTTGTTGTTGACTTATAAATCGCATTTTATATGCGCTCATAAATCGAACTTGGTGAATCAGGCTTACACTTACAAAATTGCATTTTGTAATTGCTACTATCGTGACTTATAAAATATATTTTTACATTACAAATTATATATTTGTAATTGCGATTTATAAATCGCATCCTTCAATTGCGTTTATAAATCTCTCCAATTGCGACGTATAATAATAAACCACATTAATGATTGCGACTTATAGCCTGTTTGGCCAAGTTTTTTCGGCCAAAGTGCTTTTGGTCAAAATTAAGGTGTTTGGCCAAGCTTTTAGAAGGAAAAAAAGTATTTTTGAGGAAAAGCAGAAGCATATTTTGAGAAGCAGAAAAATATAGCTTCTCTCCAAAAGACACTTTTCTAAGAAATACTTTTGTAAAAAATATACTTAGAAACAACTTTTAAAAATTTGATCAAATACTAATAATTATTTAAAAGTACTTTTTAAATAATTAATAAAACACAAATTAATTCTCAATAAAAATACTTTTTAAAAAAGAAGCTATTATAATTAAATTTTAAAAAATTAAATTTAATTAATTTTTTAATTTAATTTAAAAAATAATTAAATTAAATTCTCAATAAATTTTTAAAAAGAGGCTATTATAATCAATGAGACAATTGCGACATACACTTTTCTCAATTTCCACTGTTAAAAAGTCTAATCTCAACAGCTTTTGTCTTTATACCTTTCTCTTATACTCTCGAAGGGATAGAAGAGACGAATCGAAGAAGAGAGCAAAATGAGCGGAGCTCAAGCAATGAAGAGAATCCCACGCATCAAATTTCCACAGAGGCACTCTAAGCCTTCTGGTATTTCGTCATCCTTGTATCTTCTATTTCTAGTCGTTCGCCCGTGTAATTTTTCTCTGTATTTATGAATATTTTGATGGATTCTTCAGTTGTTTGATCCTTTTTTTTTTTCTCATTCAGTTTTGGCGTTCGCCCGTTTAATTTTTCTATGTTTTTATGATTATTTTGATGGATTCTTCACTTGTCTGATCCTTTTTTTTTTTTCTAATTCAGTTTTGGCGTTCGCCCGTGTAATTTTTCTCTGTATTTATGAATATGTTGATGGATTTTTCACTTGTTTGATCCTTTTTTTTTTTTCTAATTCAGTTTTGGCTTACGTTTTAGAGCGGTATAGTATAGATTTTTCGTATCCGATCTCAATTAGTTTGGGATTGAAGCAAAGTTGATTGATTTATTTTGTTTACTTATAGTTGTGTTTTGTTTCAATTAAATGATATAACTGTGAAAGAAGTTGTTGGCGAGGGGGTGGGTGGGTGTTGGGGACATAAACTCTAATTTCTCTACTGTTAGAGGAAGACGAATTGACTATTTTACCCAAGCCATCAATAAGCTATGCCATCTCCCACAACCAGCAGATGATAGCCAAACTTTGGCTTTCATTAACAAATCTGACGTGGATGAAATAGACCATAGGCTATGCTCATTTGGAGCAAATTGGGGTTACGAGACATCTGGAGACAAGGTATGCCAAAAAGGAAAGAATTTATGTACATGGCAAGACCTTTCCTCAGTTTAATAAGCAGCACGCTGATTCCGAATACTAAGATCTCAAGGGTATACTTGAACAGAGTGGCGCTGTTATATCTCATCTGTTCAAGGATGCCTCTAGATGTTGGTAACATTATCAATGCTCATATCGGGACATGTAGGTTTGACCCTACTGTGGGGAGTTTGTGGTTTCCATCAACCATAACTCGGTTGGCCAGGGAAGTTGGGTAAATCCAAATCTGAAATCTATGACCCGTTATAGCAAGATGATTAACAAACATTTCTGGTCAAAATGCAAAACCTCATGGCCCAAAAATAAGAGAAGGAGAGGAGGAACTACTTTTGAGAAACAGGAGACAACAACCACCTGCTTATTCCGACGGAATGAGAAAAATTATGGAACTTTTGGCAGGAAAGTTTGATGCCACTGAAACAAATTTTGAAAACTGAAGGAAGATGTGATTGCCAAAATTGAGGGACTACTGGACTAGAGGACAGGTTGATGAAGAGCTAGATAGAATTGAAAATATTCAAATGCAAGAAATGATCTATAACACCACTTCGGTTTGGGGCCACATAAACTTCACGCAAAGAATGGCTTAACAATGGAATTACACTGAGCTATCAGAAAAGCCTAAAAAATGTTTTCTTGAACTTAATAAAAAACTATTTTCTCGAAAACTGTGCAAAGGTACACTTTTTAGTGCTATGTTGTCGAGTACAAAGGCTGCCATATTGGAAACAATTAATGGCTGTTAGTAAGTTGGGTGAAACTTGTAGAGGTACTAACTTAAGCTGGCCCTTAACTCTCAGCATATCCTCCTACAAACCTGCCCTGTTGTGCTATATCTAGCACTGCCTTGGAGGCTCTTAATCAACTGCAGCTCTGGTGGTGCTTTACTTGCCACACCTTAGCTAACATCATTCACCAATTTAGGCAGGATTGTCAAAATTCACCAATTTGCGTGTAGTCCAAGGAGTTGCAGTGAACAGTTTCACGTCCTACGGTGATTTCACTGGTTGTTGGTAGTTTTAGTTTGTGCACTTGCACCCCAAATAATCACCATTGTTTCTTGTGCCAAAATGCTGATCATTGGTCTCAGTCTAATAGTCTCCTTTGCACATTGAGGACTTCTAATAAAACGAGCAGAAGATCAAGTTTGCTCTTTGCTCTCACCAAACTTTTACATGTATTATGTAATGGTATGTGTGGCTGAAGCTCAATATCTTCTTTTGGACATTGAGGCTTCTCCTCACGCACTAAACAGAAGATCAAGGTTGTATTTTGCCTCATCAAATATGCATTTGTGCTATGATCTGAAGATACAACTCCTAATATGTACTAAAAAATGCTAGGTGTTTCTTCCGATTTGTCTAAGCTTTAGCTCACAGAGTTACCTAGTATCCGTGTTGGTTGAAAGTATCAGGTACCTTGTGAATTACTTGAGGTGCGCGCAAGATGTCTCGGACCAACATTAGCCCCAAAAAATAGTTCTGATATGTATTAGTTTTTTTTTGATAACCAAAAAAATCTAGGAGGGGCACACGGTTCGAAACTTGGTGGATGATGGGTCCTCCCCTCTACCCTTCTCCACTTAAAATTGGTAGTATTTACCTAACCCTCCAGCATCTCATGAATATGTAGCCTGAAAGGTAGGTTGGTTGTGTTCCTCCATGGTTTGGTAAGAGTTCTGATCAATCCTTGAATGTTTCTATTATTTCCTAAAGCAAATTAAATTGTTAGTCCAAGGCAGGAAATTGATTGTCGTATAGGCTTGCAAGTTCAGAGAACTGTTACCTTTTGTTTCTTCTGAAACAACAACTGAAGCTTATTAAATTTATTTGATCCAAGAACATACTCCAGCCTGTTCACTACAAATCAGACTCTGGTTTATCCTGTTGTAGCAAAATTCCAAATGCACCACTGCTAGCTGCCTGTCTAGAAGTCTTGTGGTGTAACTGACCACAACCCATTGTGGTAGTGTTTAATAATATACCATTGTTCCTCTTTCTGTTTGATCGTTTTAATCCTGGATTATGAACTGTTTTTATTCTTCTTCTTGCTGCCTAAGTCTTTTGCTCTTCATTGCTCTTAGTTTAGTTTTTTCAATTAAATGATGCATAACGGACTTGTTTGTTTCCCTCTTGGAATTATTTTCTGTCATCACAGAACTGGGTAAAGTAGTGCGACTTTGTGGATATTGTTTGTTTAAGATGGACAATGGGCTATATTGATTACTAATGTGTTTAGCTTTTAGCTTGATATAATAGGTTATATTGATTATTTATGCGTTTAGATTTTAGCTGGATATAATAGGTTATATTGATTACTACTGCGTTTAGCTTTTAGCTGGATATCTGGTTACTTGCTTGTACACTTTATATTTTCTTTTTCTAAACGTGAGGTTCGTTTGTTCTGCAGGTTCCACATCCCAGAATTCCCAACATCAGAAAACTTCAACAGCTGAAGAAGCTCCTCGAACATTCTTCTCAAGGTCTCCATCTAGCATGTCTGTTGCAGGGAAGGCTTCTGATCAACCCAAAAGAACACCAGTGTCTCAGGAGGAAATTGATTCCATTTTGGTAAATATAAGAAATGGTTTTGAACAGACATTTTCATATAGTATTTGCCATTTTCCTCGTGCGTTAAATTCAGTAAGTTCAACTGTCTAATTATTTAACTTTTTGGCAGTTGGGTGGCTGCATCTGACTTCAGGCAAATTACTTTCAATGAGACGACACAGTTCACTACTTCTGGCTTATGTTCAGTGACTTGGTGACTACCTTTTCGCGTTTATGTTTTAACTGTTGTACTTCTTGGAACTAGCGACCCTTTTCAGCTCAAATGTCTTTGATTAATGATTGTTAATAATTTGTTATGAATGGAGTGGTAAAACTTGACTTGCTCAACTACCTTGTTGAATTGATAGGCTTTCTATTTTTTGCTATAGAATGTACCCATTGTAGACATTGCATGATAAGATTTCTCTACCATCTGGTTAGAGAGTTTTCAGATAAGGTGGTCATATGATTCTACAGGGCTGCCGAGTCGAGCTATCACCCCCGATTGGAATAGATATACACAGCCCCTCTACCTCCTACTCTAGTCAGCTTTCTATCTCTTTCTCCAACCTTCGATGATCCTCCTGCAGGCAAATCATCGAAGTCAAGAAGAGCCTACCTCTACCCGAAAGCGAGACAGGTGGCTAGGTAGAGAATACCTAGTGGCGCGAGACAACTCTCTCCTTTGAACTCGGCTATTTATCCTTACCGAAA
Organism: Nicotiana obtusifolia; assembly: GCA_002018475.1. NCBI lineage: Eukaryota > Viridiplantae > Streptophyta > Magnoliopsida > Solanales > Solanaceae > Nicotiana > Nicotiana obtusifolia. The sequence continues at coordinate 127,217 of MCJB01017864.1, read as the reverse complement.
GGGAACTCTTTCTAGTTGGGGGTCCTTGCAGTGAACGTAAAGTGGAGCTTCAATATGATATATGACTGAAATTAGGAGCCTTGATGCCTAAGGAGAGTGCCCAAAAAGTTATGGAAGCTTCCGAAGCTTACTTGCACTCGAGCAGGCTGTCTCGGGTTCAAATTCACTTCTATATACACTAATATTTGCACAAGCCTGCACATGAAGAAAACTTGAACATATTAAACACCAACATTTCTTTTGTTTTTCCCTCCATTACAGAGTCCCTCTGCTTCTTAGTATCTCATATAGATCTGAATTTTGCAGTCAGGGCAGTTGAAGTTGAAGATGGAAATGTTGATGGTTTTGTTTGTGGATTTTACATATAAATAAAAAAGTTTCAGCAAGTTGACGTTCGTTTACGAAATTGAAATGAAATATTGAACTTGAATAAAGTTCTCCTTACCAACGGCGATTGCATTTCTAGGGCTCGAGCCACAAAATTTCTGATTAAGAATGGAAGAATGGAAGGGTATTTATCGCCCCACGACAGTATTTATCACCTCGAGCAATTTGAACTAGATGTCTTTATTTTTTCAGTTAAAGAAAAAAATATACGCACAACGTGTCAATTAATAAATATATGATGTGTATCAAATTTTTCTAATTTATAAGCTTCTTCACTTAATCATAATTAATATACATTTTGCGCGTACTATTGATGGTTGGCTATTATCTAATTCTAAACGATTCTTTTAAGTGGAAAAATTGTTATATATTCGAGAAATATTATGCAAAATTATACTCCTACTATTACAACTTGTTTGGATGGTTGTTATTTACTGTATTGTATCGTATTATTACTTTAAATATAATGTTTGTTTTGATTGCTACTTAAATTTTATTGTATTGTATCGCTAAATCTATCGTTCGTAACAACAAAAAAAGGTCACTTTATGTAACAACAAGAAAGTGTCACTCCTAGAGAAAAAAATGATGTATTCACTAAATTAATCTTAATTAATTGTTATTTGACACATTAGAAAATGTAAATAAGGGTAAATTTTGAAAAAATAAAATCATTTCCTTCTTGATTATGTTAATGGATACTTATTTTGGACCAAAATAAACAGGTAAAATGATCACTTTTTTTGGACGGAGTTTATCGTTAGTGGATGACATCATGAAGTAACGACAAACAATACAATATATCTAAATATTGTATACATCAAAACGATACAATACAATACAACACGATTCGATACATTATGAAATGATATAATGTAACAACAAGAAAGTGTCACTCCTAGAGAAAAAATGATGTATTCACTAAATTAATTTTAATTAGTTGTTACTTGACACATTAGAATATGTAAATAAGGGTAAATTTTGGAAAAATAAAATTAATTCCTTCTTGATTATGTTAATGGATACTTATTGATGGTCACTTTTTTTGGACCGGAGTTTATCGTTGGTGGATGACATCATGAAGTAACGACAAACAATACAATATATCTAAATATTGTATATATCAAAACGATACAATACAATACAACACGATTCGATACATTATGAAATGATATATAACAACGAAATCTATATATAACAACGAAATCTATATATAATAAAAAAAAGAATATAATTTCAATTTGTTGACTAAATAGAGAAAGCAAAATTATAATGAAACTACCAACAATTCCTGCAAAACAAAATCAAATACAGATTCTGCTGTAGATATAAAACTTCCCTTGAGGGTATTTCCGTCATTACACACTCCAAAATTCACATTTGACTTTCCCAGCAAACAAACCGTCGCCTCCAATATCTCTCTCGCTCATATTTTCTCTGCAAAAATTTTCGCTCTTTATATAAACTCAAATTATACGTATCCTATACGGTTTTTTATACGTATACAGTTATCGGGCGATTTGAGTGAAGGTCAAATTCCTGCAAGTTCGTCGGATTTCCGGCGAGTCAACCGGCACCGTCGGTGTTTGTCGGATTGGTATTGGTTCTCTATTAACGGCGCGTGATTCTAGTGGAATGGATATAAGTGTGTTGTGGAGGTACTTTTAGGATTTTGGATAAAAAAAAGCTTAATTTTGGGGAATTTTACAGTTGCGGCTGGAAATTTTATGCTTATTAACGTTTCTGCAAATTTGTGAAATTTCCGGCGATTTAACTGTCATCGGCAGCGGTAGCCTGCTGCGAATTCGATGTCTAGCGGCGGCGCATTAATGAATTTTATGTGTGTAGTGGTGCTGTAATACTTCTTCGGATTTGAATAAAAGAAAAAGGCTTAAGGAATTTGACACCTACGCTTCGAAAATGAGTATTGTAGTGGTGCTGTAATATTTTTAGGGTTTTGGATTAAGCAAAAGGCTATATTTGAGGAATTTAGAGTTATGCCTCAAAGTTCGAAGCAGAAATCGCACAAGCAGAGTAAACACAGTGCTAAGGAGAGTAGAGACTGTTCGGATTCTGACGAGGATATGAAGATGAAGGAGAGGAGTAGTCAGGAGGAGAGTTCAGCAACTTCCGTTGCTTCTGGTAAAGATCTGATTAGCTATGGAAATGGTGAAAGCAAAGAAATAAAGGGAGTAAGTTTGAAAATTGATGCTCAGAAGGGATTAAAAGAAAAAGAAATGAAGAATCTGGCTGATTCTAAGAGTAAAAGTAGTAAAAGGCAGGAGAGTAGTAGAGAGAAGAAAGAGGAGAATGTTGTTGCCTCATTGGTGGAGAAAGAGGACAGTAAGAGTGGAAGGGTAGCAAAGAGGAAAGCTGAGAAGGATTCGGCCCGGAAAGAGCTCAAGGATACAAGGGAAGTAAAGGAAAAGGAGGTAGGATTATCAGAAAAAGAGAAGAAGAGTCAAAACAGTTTGAAGAGGCAATCAGGGGATTCTGTTGATGAGCAGCAGGGCAAAAGAGGTAAAGAAAATGCTGGTAAGGTGACTTATCTGTGTGTTTTTTGTGATTGGTATTTTTGTGTAGGTAGCATTATGTGGTGCTTGGCAAGGTTTTGGTACCCCAAAGCCCCCTTTGCCTTTTGAGTAAAAGTTCTCCTAGGTTTCAGTTAGCAGTAATATTTTGGTAGTACGAACAACAATTCGATTGAAATCCTATGATACTTAAGTGGTAAGCATTTAATTTCTTGTTGAATTCTGCATACCTAATTATGAAAGGTTGGAACTTTAATGCTTTTCCTAGACTGGAGGATGGCTTGTTTTAGTCATATTTGAATTAGAAGGAGCTAGCGTGTAGTTACCAGCAGTGGTGGGAAACCGAACCTAGAAACCTCCTCTGCTTTGAGTATATAGTCACTGGTGCTTAGGAAATGCTATGTGGAAAATGCCAGAATTATTGCGTTTTTGATGGATTGCTACGTTTATTATTATACTCTGTAGAAAGTTCACAAAGGAAAATAATGAAAGATAACAAACACAAGAGTTTCATATAGATGAAAAATCAACTTTTAGATCCTATGTAACAAAAGAGAACAAAAGATACATGCAAAGAAACAAAGATAAATAAATAATGATCTGAACTTTACGAACATGACCACGAATGCATAAGTTCCAATGATCTGGTATGAAGCTAAAGACCACCGACTTTAGCTTGTGTTACAACTGCATGTAACAGTGTTTGATGTTACTTTTGACTTGGACTCAATAATATCTCTATCAGTATAAGTGTATTATGTATGTAATGCATGTATTTCGATATCATCTTGCATATATGTAAAGTGTCTACTGTGCATTGTTATTCTACATCGTTGGTCAAATTGTTATGTGTTGATTAGTCTTTTGTTTTTTTTTTCTTTAATGAGAAATTACTGAGTGTTACCTTTAAAATCTTTTCAATTTTGTTGGATTTTGTAGAGTGGTCTACACAAAATGAGTTATATAATCCTGAGGTGGAGAAGGAAAGTGAGAGAAGGTCACGGAAGAGAAGAGAAGGCTCTGGTGATCGAGACAAATATGTAGATGTTTTAAACGAAAGTGATAGTAGACGGTTGTCATCCAGGTGGGACCGTATTAAAGATGAAAGACAGAAAGATGGAAAACATAAAGATGGATATGGAGATAAGCATCAGCATGGTGGTAAAGATGACAAGGATAGGGATGCTATGTATTTAGAGGATGTGGACAAGGATAGAAGACAGCATGATGAAAAAAGTCGGGAATATAGTGATAGAGATGGTCGACATAGAGAGGGTAAGTACCAGGAGGATGGTGAAATAGATAACAGGCACATGCATGAGAAGTATCTTAATGATGGTGACAGAGATAGTAGGCGCAAGAATGATAAGCATCACGAAGATGGTGAAAGAGAGAGGTGAGATAGGGATGACAAGTATCGTGAAGATAGCGATAAAGATGATAGGCATAGGGATGATAAGTATCGAGAAGATGGCGATAAAGATGGCTGTCACAATGAAGATATATATCATGAAGATGTTGAAAGAGATGATAGGCAGAGGAATAACAAGTACAGAGAAGCCAGTGAAAGAGATAGTAGACGCAGGGATGACAAGCAAGCAGATGAAAATGACAAAGACAAGAGACTCAGGTATGCAAAGTACAAGGATGAACGTGCTCCAAGAGACTGTTTAGGTGATAAGTCTGGTGCTAAGCATCCGAGGGATGAGAGTTATGCTGCTGATTTGCAGCCTAGAAAGTCAAGCAAGCATGAATGCAGCCCTGGTTATGATGATCTAACAAGGTTTAAAGATGACAGAGGAAGAAGAAGAACCGGCGCTAAAGAGGACATTGGTGATATTAGATCTCGAAGTATTAAAGAACTACAATCTGATGCAGAGAAGAGATCCGTGAGCAGTGCTACGGTAGACTTGGTCACTGAGAGCGGAAGGTCTATCTCCAGGAATGCTGAAATAGAACTTGTTCCGAGCAACAACAGACGCTGGACTTCACCTAGTTCTGGGTCTCATACTACAAGGGATTATTACAGGCAAGTTTACCAGTTTTCTCACATGATACTGGGCAAATGAAAAGAATGATAGATGTGCATGGGCATAGTTGTTTTCTTTATTAGAGCGGATACTGAAATCCTTGGTTGTGGTACATGGAATGATCATTCTAGATATTCTTGGACCCTTCTATTATTTTTCTCTGTTTTTTAGGGAAACTTGTATTCTGTACCACATTAATCAAACTTATCTCATTCTTTTTGGTAACAAAATGGCTGTTTCGAACGATAGTGGCAGTCCCTGGAGTAAAAGGAATATGTAGTGGCAATAAAGTTGGTATTTCCTGGAATTTCTGCCTGATCAGTGGGATAATTGAGATGTTGGATGGACCTCTTTGCGATGTAGGAATGCCAGAAAAGTCATTAGCCCTTTATAGAGCAAGAAATTTGTTCTGGGAGGTTTTTGGCTGATCAGTGGGATAATTGAGACATTGCCTTTATAGTTTTTCTCATTAATTTTGGCTGCAAGTCATGATTAGCTTCTTGGCCTTTTCCCCGAAAAGGTAAATAACTTATTGGCAGTTTTATGCCGCGTTTAGTTAGAAGTTCCGGGCAGGTGATTCTTTGAGCTTATGGTTCCCTGGCTCGAATGACCGTCTGATTGGCACACTGCTGTGTATTATACCGGAGAATCAAAACATCTTCCTTTGATATTCTCTTTTATCATAAGCCAGTCACTTAAGTATTGTCTAATGAGCCTTTTCTGCTTTTCTGCCAAATTGCTTATTCTCTGGTCATTAATTTCTTGTGTATAACTACGTGTTTCCTTGCTTTATCATTTTGTGCACAAATTCTGACATTTTTGGCCCTTTTTTCAACTACCAGGTTCTCAAAGCAAGATGGATCTAAGCACAAGGATTATCCTTATGAAGAAAGGGTTCGACATGGCATCACTGGAGATTATGGTGGTTCTGCTGGACCAGTGGAGAAAACTTCTTCTTCTCGGAAAACGGAGAAACTGATGCGAAGGGAAGACAATATTCTCGGAGAGTCTTCAGCTGAAAGGCGTTTCAAATCAGATCTTTGCAGTTCTCCTTTACAGCAGGTGGATAAATCCCCTTCATCAGCAAACTATGATAGGAGACACTCAAGTAGATCAGAAGTATGGAGGACCCTTGAAGCTAAGGAATCAACACAGAGGAGTGGTGGCTCCAGGGATGTAAAGGAAGGCAGAGGAAGCCGTGACTTGGCTGGGAAAGCACTCGCAGGTGATGACTTGTCCTTCATAGACGGAGATAATGTCTCTGTTTCTTCACCTTATACTAGAAGTAGTCACTTCTCTGTCAATTCAAAGTCTGTGTTGCCTGCTCCTCCCCCCTTTAGGTCAGGGGGTGACAGCCCTTTAATTTTTGGCTTTTCAGAGGATGATGGTAGAGGGAAGTCAAACAACCACCACAGAAGAATTAATGATCCTAATATTGGAAGAATGCAAGGACATGGTTGGAAGAGGGTTCCAAATTGGCTGTTGCCTGTTGCAAATGGGTTCATGCCTTTCCAACATGGTCCCGCTCCTGTTGGTTTTCATTTAATGATACCGCAGTTCCCTACACCGCCAGTATTTGGTGTGAGACCTTCAATGGACTTGAGTCACCCTGGAATTACTTACCATATACCAGATGCTGACCATTTTCCTGGCCATGTTCGACCGATGGGTTGGCGAACTCCGGTTGATGGTTCATGCGGTCCTTCAATGCATGGGTGGAATGCTAACAATGCTGTTTCTGTTGAAGAAGTTCACCTTAATGGAAGACCAGGCTGGGACCAGCCTAGGACACTGTCAAATAGTGGTATGAGTTGGGAGACAAGTGATGCGTGGAAGGGGCCACTAATGGGAAGCTGTGTGGAGCTGCCATCTGGTTCACAGGAGGAGGACTATTCAGTTCAGGAAGAGGAGTCAGCTCAACCAGTTCAGAGTAAGCAAAAGCAGATTGATGCAGATGATCAAAGCAATGACATCAGTCAGTCCAGGGGTGCTCTTGGAGAGAGTACATCTGAAAATGTGAAGACTACTCCTCAAGAGCACTCAATTGAGGTGAAGTCATCAGAGAAAGATGATTCTCTTCTTTGTCATGTTTACCTCTCGAAGCTTGATATATCTGCAGAGCTTACAGAGCCTGAGTTGTTTGATCAATGCATAAGTTTAATCGATGTCGATAAGAAAACATCTTATGTTGATGATTCCAGAATTTTGTTCTTGGAGGTAAGGGGTGCCAAAGTTATTTCTCTGCTTATTCATTGTTCTCATTTTTGAAATCATAATAAGCTTTCTTTTTCCTATGGCAGGGGCATGTAGTAGCCTCCATAACGACACCAAGTAAATTTTCAAGTGGTCCACCTTTTGCTGTTATGACTGATTCTGTTTTTCAGGTACTTTATCCTATGGTAACATATGCACATGTCCTTTGTAAAAGAAGTATTTCGATCAACTATGGGTGTGTTTGGTATAACGGAAAATGTTTTCCAAGAAAATGTTTTCTTGGAAAACAAGTAGTAATCTTACTCATTTTCCGGTGTTTGGTACGCAAATTAAGAAAAATAGTTTCTCAAGAGTATTCATAAATAATTTAGATACAATAAACATGAAGCCATAAACTTTCGAACCAACAAACTTCCTAGCCCATAAATTTGATAAACTTCTGAACCGCTAAACTTTTGAACCTGCAAACTTTTGAACCTGTAAACTCTATAATTTCTAAATCCGCAAACTTCCAAACACATAAACCTTTGAACCCATAACTTTGGAACTCGCAAAATTTTGAAAACCAGCACTGAGAATATTTTTAGAAAAAATTTGCCGCGGGGGG
>MCJB01017864.1:84286-117827 GCA_002018475.1 Nicotiana obtusifolia | reverse complement strand
GGGGGGGGTGTTATTTTTCAGCTTATGTGATACCTAGACACCAAGTTTGTGCTATTGTACTGTGATTTACTTGTGGTCATTTTCCTGTTATTTGGTTGTGTTCTGTCATTTGTCTTTTCCTGGTTTTGGTTCGTTTATCCTTTCACTTTAGGTTCGATGTTGATCAGAAGTCCTTTTATTCTGCTTAGAAAGTTGTATGTTCCCGTAACGATAAGAGTGAGATTAGAGGCAGGCCGGTGCACCGCATTAACCCAAATTTTTTTATTATTACACTTTTTCCTATTTTCTACTATAAATACTTCTTCATTCTTTTAATTTCTTACAAAATCAATTTCAATCTATCAAAATATCTCTTTAATTTTCTTCTATACTTGCTACAATTGTTTACTTTATAAAAAAAATAGTGAAAAAATTATAAGGGTGCTACTATTGCTTACTTTATTCCAAAAAATAGTAAAAAATATTGAGGTTGTTACAATTTGTGAAAAAATTGTGAAGTTGGTGAATTGGAGTCTTCAAGTCTTCAACGATAATCAATTTTCAAAAACTTGTTCGTCAATTCGATAAACTCGTTCTACGTTTAAGCCTTAATATTATAGTTTTGTTTGTTTTATTTATTTTCTGTTACGTGATCGATTAAGATGTCTTCCTTAAGAAATATTTTCAGTTAAAGTAAGAATAAGGGAAAATTCAAGACTGGCGAATCTAGTGGTACTGCTGTTCCTCCTCTCCTACCCCGACTCCCCCAACCAAACCCCATACCCATCCTACACCTGCTATTCTTGATACCGATAATAGTTTATTACAGTTTAGCAATACTGAATTTTGCCATAATATTGCACCCGGTGAACATTTAGGCCACGAATAATGAATGCTCTCTATTCTAATAATTATAATACTATTGATGAAAATGATGATGAGGAAATTAATCTGGATGAAACTCAACTGGACTATGATAGACCCACTAGTCCTGCTCCTGATGTTGACTCAACTAGTGATAACACTGCTAATCCAAATAATGACCCATTCGACACTCCCGTTACTGCCCCTGCTTATTCTAGAGAACCTACCAAACGGTATGAAACGTCTCTTGTTTGGCCATTTTTTTACTTAACTAGTTCCAAAAAAATAAGGCTAAGTGTAAAACTTATGGTATGGAGTTAGCTTTTAAATATATTGGATCGCGGTCAGGGACGAGATTTTTGGCCAGATACATAACAAAAAAACACCCTAAAGATAATCAACGTCTGAAAACTCTAGCTGAGGGGAAAAGTGTACCTAGTCTAGTCATGCTGACCTTAGTACCGGTTCGAATCAATTTTAATCGGGAATTAACACTGTTATCGGTGGTATCTTATATTATGATCCAAAAATAGATGAGGAAGAATTGGCAAAATTGGTTACTGTTTTGTGCTTACCCTATAGTTTTCCTTCTGATCCTGCATTTGTGCGTTACATTAGAAATTTTTTTAATCCTACTTATAAAAGTTTTCCTCGCACAACTGTAAAGAGCGATAGTTATAAATATAAGCATGAATATGAATAATATGTACGTAATTTGTTTACTCATATAAATTGTTGTGTTGCTATAACAACTGATATTGGTAGAAGTAACAATGAATGTGATTACCTTACTGTTACATGTCATTGGATTGATGAGGATTAGATATATGCAAAAGTGCATAATTGCTTATAGAATAATTGCTTAACGACACACAAGATAGTTTATTGCTAGCATAATTACAGATATTTGTAGATATTTTTACATTAATGATAAAATAATGTCGGTTTCAATGGATAATGCTACTAATAACACAAATGCTATAAACATTCTTACCACTACGTTAAATCTTGCATTTAGTAACATTTTTCATGTTACATGTATTTGTCATATTTACCATTTAATTGTGGGTGATGGTATGATAATTTTAAATATTTAAATTGAAAAGCTTAAAATGGCGCTTAACTGGCTTTTTCATTCAAACCTTAAAAGTAGACTTAGAGAAAATTTTAAAAGATGCGATGATTGTGGCCAAAGAGAAAGAAAGGTTCCTAAACCTTGTCCAACTAGATTAAATTACATGTATGAAAGTTTGGTTGTTGCATATGAATATAGAAACCCCATAAACTCAACGTTTAATGCACATGTAAATGATGATGATTATTACCTTACGAATGGAGATTGGGGTAATGTTGAAATACTTGTTTATTTTTTAGAAAAATTTCATATTGCTACAAAAGAATGTTCTGGACAATAATATCCTACTATTTCTAACTGTTTGGTTTATATTGTAGAACTTGCAATTTGGTTGCTCATTTTTCACAGGGTGGAGAAATTTATTAACTTGCTATTGATTCTATGAGAAAAAAGTTTAAAAAATATTTTTTCCCTGTTTCCCTTATTTATGGTGTTGCTTCTTTGTTAGATCCTTTTATGAAATTAGGAGGTCCTCAATTTTGGTCTGAAACTGTTTATAATGGTTTAGCACTTGAAGATGATGAGTTGCCTAAACTTGTGGAAGCAATTGCCTCAATTAGAATAAATGCTGAAACTATTTATAATGCTTAGCAAATTGCATTAAATCATGCTAGACTAAATGTTCCAACTCCTTCTTCTTCTGATTCTCAATCTTCTAAAAGAACTGTAGGAGTAAGAGGACTTAGTATTTGGGTAGGATTTAGGGGTTCTTTTGGTTCTAGTAGAAATGATTTTTCACAACTAAATGAGCTTGAAGTTTATTTGTCGCAGAAACTTGAGGAAGTGAATCTCGACGGCACCTTTAATATTTTGCAATGGTAGAAGGACAAAGAAAAATACTTTTCGTTCTTTCAAGGATGGCCCGAGACATTTTAACTATTCAAGCTTCAACGTTGGTATCGGAAAACGCTTTCCGTCAAGCAAGATTTCAAATCGGCGATCATAGAGCATCTAAGAGGGATATCTTCGAAAAATCAGTACTTTTCGGAGATTGGATTCGTTCGGAAAGAAAAAATTTTAGACTTGCTGAATCACAACCAGAGGTAGACGAAACTTACGAAGAAATGCTAGTTGAATTTGATGAGGATGCTGCTTTCCCCGACAATGAAAGCGGCGATGACCAAGCTACTTTTCCGCCACCACCAACGGAACTTCCTCTGAACCTTGAAGGATTTATGAAATTTGCAAGAGATAGCATGTAACTTGTATGAACAAAAATTAGTATGTATCATGTAATTGGCACTTCTTAATTAGTTCCTTTTTCTTCTCAATGGTGGTATAGCACCTTGTTGTGCTCATTCCATAGGGGGAGTAACTCTAAGAAAGATATTGCCATGTTTTTTTATTGCATTACTTTGAATATCTTTTTACAGTATTTTTGTCTTTAAATTTGAATTAAAAAATAGGTCACAATTCTATAATAAAATTACAAAAGCATTGCCTTAGATGTTTTCTTAACATCTTTTTGTCTCTAATTTCTATTTAATTTTTTAAAAAAATTACTGCTTAGTCGTTAGGCTCGTTTAGCCCAAGATCATGAGTTCGTTGGTTCAGTCCTGGATCGATTCCTACAAAAAATATGTTTAATCTAGAACCATTTAGTTAAAAATCGGGACCGAACCCGAACTCGAATCCGAAACCGCAGCCCACGAGACCGGCACGTTTGACCCGTTTAGGGCCCGGTCCACTTGCCACCCACTAAAGAAAAGAAAGCCATCGCATAATAAATTAATATACTTATGCAGGGGTAAAGGTATAATGAAGTAAAGAATCAGGTTGGACACAATCAACGAATAAGAATGATTAGTCGTTACTCTTTGATTACTTTATAGATATATTTCAATATTATTTTAACCAACATTCAGGTACTAAAAGCTTAATCACACTTGCAATCATTTTTTCCCAAGAGAATTGCAGCTATGAGATTAACACAATCCAGATAAATATTTCACACCTCCTTCTTTTAAAAGAAAAAAAAACATAATTTGACTGATTTTATAAGTTATTTTTTCCTTTTTCAGATTAATAACTCATACTTAATGTAGACACTTGTTTGCGTGTAACTTTCAAGTAATTTTAAATGACGGGTAAGGCGGTCAAGCTACCTGCGCCTCTCTGGTCCGATCGTTTAACCGTTCTTTGTAAGAGATGGGAATGTAAATAGAAAATATCCCCTGAGAAAGCCGCACGACCTGGTGGTCGGCGTAACAAAGTCAAGTATTTCATCGTTAGAGGGTAAAATGTACACTCTAGGAGTGAAAATGTGATTTACCTTCTCCTCCAAATGTATCAAATCAAGATTAATAAAGGCCAAATCTAGATCATCTCTAGACCAGACAAATCCAGATTTTAAGAACTGGATTGACATTTTAAAGATTTTCCAATCACAACTCAAATTATCCGTTACCTGTGTTGGTCGAAAATAAAAAATATTCAAAAAAATAATCGAGATACGCAAAAGTTGATTAAAAACAATGGGTTTTAAGGAACCTTTTTAAACAGGATATATACTTACCCTCGGAGGTGAAATCATGATCTGAAGTTTATGGATTCTAAATTTGTCACGGAACCTATAGGTCGTCTTAGTTAGTGGATTTGCAATTAAATATTTACATATATTTAATGAATTTTCTAATACGAATATAGTGTTTAAGCAAAAGTGATTGAGTTCGGCCGAACCCGCACTTAATAAGTTAACTCTGCCTTAGCTTATCCTCACCTGATATGTACACCAAACCGTATTAACTTATCATTTAATGAGATGAAAATATAAATTAATTAACGAGTAAAGAAGTCTATGCCAATACACGTTGTGCATATATTGAATTGACATCAACTCTGAGCAAATATATTTTTAACCTCAAATAAAAAAGTGAAACACGTGATTCACATCTAATGAGAAAGCAACATAGATACGAATATGGGTGTTCATGGTTCGGTTTGGATCGATTTTTTTCTAAAAGGAAATCAAATCAAGTAGTCGATTTTTAAAATGTTGGAACCAAACCAATTAAATCAATTCTTTAGCGATTCGGTTTTGGTCAGTTTGGTTCGGTTTTCGATTTGGTTCGATTTTTCCTGTTTCCATGAACACCCCTAGATACGAAGTTGTAACTACAAAACAAAGAATCTGATTCATTCAATCAAAGCCCAACAACTTCCGTTAAGATTTGACCCAATCAAAGCCCAAACTCTCTCCTCCCACGCTCCCCTTTAGCGCGTGGATCGCGTGTGCATTAACTATACCAAATCAGTTACCTCAAAATAAAAGCTCACTCAGTCACTGTTCAGTGATCACTACTCCATTCTTTCCTTTCTTCATTCTCTACATTTCACTCTTCACAAAAGAGTGCATTAGATTTGTTGTTATTTTGACGTTTAGATTTGAATTTTGTTTGAAGATGAATTCTCAGATTTGCAGATCTGTTTCACGAGCTACTAAATCTGTGTTTTCTGTTTATTCTAAGCAGAGTTCTCGTGCCTTTTCTGGTAAATTTTTGCTCCATTTCTATTTAATTTCAATTTATTCCTTCCTTATTTCCTCTCTTATAGCCCCTTCTATAAATGTATACAAAAAATTGGATGTATCTTATATACACTGATTGTGTAATTTGTTTTTTGCACTATGAGTCGGGAGCCTTGGAGCAACCATAAAGTTATTTCCGTATGACTTATAGGTCACGAGTTCGAGCCGTGTAATCAGCCGCTAATGCAGGGTAGATTGCTTGTATCACAACCAATTGGGGTGCGGTCCTTCCCCGGACTATGAGTCTATGAGTAAATTTTAACATATGATAGCAAGTCAGTTATCAATTTTACCAGATTATCAATTAATGCTTATTAAGAGATTTAGCTATAATTACCTGAGAAGTGACCTCTTTTATGAGTGACTTATATTTTATAATGTCAGCGCACAAAACACAAAACTCTAAAAAGTTATCAATGTGTGTGTGGTGCACATATTGATATCAAATCCTCGTGCATATTCGAGCTCGGTCTATATACACGTGTGCGCATATATATATGTGTGCGCGTGCGCGTGCTCGTGCGCGCATGTGTCTGTGAAGTGTATTGATTTGAAATCCTAGATATTCCTATGGCTGCCTTTGGGATCGTTGATGTGTTTGATCTGTGCGCGGGAAGCATTGAGCTTTTTGGTCATGATATTTAAGTTTTTGAGCTTTTACCTTAATACTCATCTTTATATCTGTCTTTTATTTCCAATTTGGCATGTCTATTTTAATATCTCGCCGGTGTTCCACTTCCTTCAGTAGATTGGTGTTTATGTTTGAAAGGAAACTAGGATTAGTGGATATTTGAGAATTTCAACTCATGTGGAACAATGAAGGAGATAGATCTGATAGATTCTGATTACTAGTGGTCTTTACCTTTACATTTGTTGATCGATAAGTTACCTATCAAAGCAGAAAACAAATATAGTTGTGTGAATATGACTTGTCCTATTTGCAGGGGGACGAGCAGTGGCTGCAGCAGCCACAGTTTCTTTGAGAGGAGTTGTGCCTTCTTTAGCTTCATATGGCAGGAGTGACTCTGGAAATTCATGTAGAGCTTGGATTTCAGGAATCCTCACCCTTCCTGCAGCAGGTTCATATCTTATTACTTATCTATGTTAAATTAATGTTGCTGCTCAATTTTGTGTCATTTTGAAAATGCAACTTCAGTAAAAATTTGAATTTTCTGTATGATAATCTGATTTCATTTGTTTTGTCTCTCTTTATTATATAGCTTACATGATCCAGGAGCAAGAAGCACATGCTGCTGAGGTACACTATCTTAACTAATTTCCCCTTGATTGAGATGTTATATCTTGCATTTGTCATCATTTTCATTTTTTGTCACAACTAACATCATGCAATATTTTTCGTAAAGATGGAGCGTACCTTCATCGCCATCAAGCCAGATGGAGTACAAAGGGGCTTGGTATGTTAAGTAGTCTTAGAATGCTGCTTCCTTTTATTTCTTATAAATTCCTGTGATATGCTTTTTCCTTCATTCTCACTTAGTGGTTGGAACAGTATGTTGGACTCCTATGGGTTATGCAGATGTTAGTTCTCTTTCCAATTGGCTTAGAGAGTTTTGTGCCATTGCAGATTTCAGAAATCGTATCGCGCTTTGAGCGCAAAGGTTTCAAGTTGGTTGCGATCAAAATTGTGGTTCCATCTAAGGATTTTGCCGGAAAGCACTATCATGACCTTAAGGAGAGACCATTCTTTAACGGCCTATGTGATTTCCTCAGCTCCGGCCCTGTTGTAGCAATGGTTAGAGAAATTTCGCTTAGTCTAGATTTACTTGTTTGACAAAATGATTCACTTTAAGTAATTCCATAATCAATCTCTAGGTATGGGAAGGCGAGGGAGTAATTAGATATGGACGAAAGCTTATTGGAGCGACAGATCCACAAAAATCAGAACCTGGAACAATCAGAGGTGACTTAGCAGTTGTAGTCGGAAGGTACAAAAACTTCTTGCCTTAAGTCTATTGTTAGTCTTCTTTAGCCTTAGAGCAACAGTAAAGATGTCTCCCGGTGACCTATTCGTCAAGGGTTCGAATCATGGAATCAGCCATTGATACTTGCATTAGGGTAGACTGCCTACAGCATACCCCCTTGGGGTGCATCCCTTCCTCGGACCTTGCATAAACACGGGATGCTTCGTGCACCGCCTGTCCTTTTTTGGTCTTCTTGTTGTTGCATATTGCCGTTAACACGAGTTGCTTTACAGGAACATCATCCATGGAAGCGATGGACCCGAGACTGCCAAGGATGAGATCAAACTATGGTTCAAACCAGAAGAGTTGGTTAAATATACAAGCAATGATGAGAAGTGGATATATGGTGTGAACTGAGCAAACAATCTTTTCTCTTAATTTAAACCGCGATTAACTTCACATGAAGACTCGGAAACTACTGCTTATCTAAATAAATCTGATGCCAATTGTCTTAGGCTAGTAGTAACATAACCTTTAGCATACTGTTATTTTAATTGTTCAATAATCAGATGTACTGAAATGCTGCTGAGCCTTTGTCAATTGTATTTTTCTTTTTTGTTTTCCAAGTCTAGTGTTTTTTGTATTGGAAGATTAGGTGCAACTCTTTATCTCCTCTTTTTTAATTTTACCTCCCCCCCTCTCCCAACCAGTGGCGGATCCAGTATTTTAAGGTCGTGGGTGCTCACTCTCTGGCCATATAAAAAAATTGATTTATGCAAGAATCGATCCCTAACTACTTCATATTTGTGCACTCTATTCTCACCTTTTAATCAAAGCACCCAAATGACTTTTTGTTTAATGGGTGCTTGCTAGTTCTTTATACCAGTATTCCCTGTATTTTTTATATAATTATATATAGTTTGCGTCGGGGTCAATGGGTGCTTCAGCACCCAGCACGATCAATGTAGATCTGCCCCTGCCCCCAACCCAAAAAAGAAAAAGAAAAAAGAAGTACCTGCTCTAAGCTTTTGGCGCAAAGTAACCGGAATAACTGTGTTAGCTGCTATATTCACACTCGATGTGTATACCAAACCAATGAATGCAATAGATTTGTTTTTCTAACCAAGATCAAGCAATGTGCATAAGGTTAAAATTACTTAGTTTGGTGTAAACACGAATAAGTACAACAACATATCCAGTATATTCCTGCACGTAGAGTCGGAAGAGGATAGTATTAAACGGTATTACCCATTTCAAATGGTATGAGTGAATGTCTTTTTACTTGTCTATGTGCTCACTGCGCTAGAAGTTTTAAGGGCTACAGGAACATCTCAAATAAAAAGTTAGCTTCAGAGGAAATCCTCTGAACTCAAGAAATTACAAAAAAATTATAGTTATATTGTACAAATTTTTTAGAAATTGATACTAATAAAAATTAAAACAAAAGAAACCATATATTAGAAATTGGTTTGTCGAGGAACATTTATGTTATTATGGTGGAGTCAACATTTGAACTTTATGAGTTTGAGTTTAGGTTCGTCTGAACCCATAATCAAAGCGCTAGCTCTCTCCCTTATATAAGAAATTCTGTTTTACGTATTAACCTTTCAACTAATATAAGATTAATATCAACTGCCGACAGTGGCGGATCCAGAATTTTAAGCTCGTGGGTGCTCACTTAGTGGCCATATAAAAAAATTGGTTCATGCAAGAATCAATCCCTAACCACTTCATATTTGTGCACTCTATTCTCACCTCTTAACCAAAGCACTCAGAACACTTTTTGTTTAATGAGTGCTTGCTGGTTCTTTATATCAGTATTTCCTGTACTTTCTATATAATTATACAGAATTTACGTCGGGATTAATGGGTGCTTCAGCACCCGGCAGGATTAACTTAGATCCGCCCCTGACTGCCGATGGAAGAAAATAACAAGAAAGTAATATTAAGCAAGAAATATTATATAAGAAAACATAATATATATCAAGTCTTATAAATCGCACAAACGTTATAATATATTTAATAAATAATTTTACTAAATTATTATTTTTTCTTTAATTTCGTGCTCGATAAATTATACCATATAAATTGAGACGGACGGAGTAAATTACTAATAATATATCTAATGTTGATTTCCGCAAAGAAAAGTAAACGTAACTCTCAAGGGAAGAGCACGTGATTGGCTCGTGCCTGATCCAATAATTAACGGTGCACCTGCACCGCCTCTACATATAAATACGTCAATATCTCCTTATTTCATACTCAGTTCACCATAATTTTTACGCCGTCTCGAACTTTCTCTTCTCCTCAAAGCTCGAAACCCTAACTTCATAATCAGCGCTGTTCACGAATCTCTTCTTCTAATTCGATTCGCAAGATAAACAGGTAACGATCTTACTTCCAGAAGTTTTCAATTCTAAAGATAGATTGCGTTTCTCACGAGCTCTATTTTTGCTTTTGTTATTTATGTTCATATTATTACGCCGCAAAATGTTCTGATAGAGAAATTGTGATTTAATTAGTTAAAGTTTTTTTTTTTTTTTTTTTTTTTTTTTTTTTTTTTTTTTTGTAGCTATCGGAGCCTTAATTTTATAATTGTAGCCTCTTGTTATGTGGACTTGTGTTACTCACGAGCTCCTTTTTTTGTTTGTTTTTGTTTTTGTTATTCATGTTCATATTATTATGCCTCAAAATGTTTCGAAAGAGTAAAAATTGTGATTTAATTAGTTCAAGTTTAGTTTATTTATTTATTCTAATTATAGCTTTTGTCATGTGAGGATTCTAGATTTTTGTTGTGCGGGCTTGTAAAAAGTTTCATACTTTTGTAGAAGTTATAACTGATGATGCCAAAAGCTGAGAGTACGAGCTCCTTTTTGTTTTTATTATTTATGTTCATGTTATACGCTGCGAGATGTTTTGAACGAGTAAAAATTTATGATTTAATTCATTCAAGTTTAATTTTTTCTCTTATTTTATAGCTATTGGAGCCTTAATTTTGTGATTATAGCCTTTTATTATTTGGAGACTCTAGCCTTTTGTTGTGTGGACTTGTGAAAATTTTCTTGATGTTCTGGAAGTTATAATTAATGGTGCCAAATAGTTGAGAGTAAGGCTTAATGTCTGTTGTTACACTTGTATTATCAGAAGCAGATCTAGGATTTCAAGCTTATGAGTTTGAAGTTTTAATCCTTTTACGTTAGTGAGTTCTAAATATAATAATTTGTGCATATTAATGAATTTTTATAGTTAAATTCTAAGTTTAGATCGGATCTACTGGGTTCGGCCTGAACCCCTAGCCGAAGGGCTAGCTCTGGCCCTTGTATATTATGGTCCAGGTTGATGAAAGTCTTTTTGGTTGGGGAAGAGTTATGTATGTCATTGAGTGATACGTAGAACCTCTAGTGTTTTTAATGAATGCCTAATAAGACAGTATGTAGAAGGATTCATGTAGCTAATTGCACCTAAGGGTGTGGCCTAGTGGTCAACAAAGTGAGAGAGCAACATGAGGTCTCAGGTTTAAATCCCGACGAAGGTAAAAACACTATGTAATTGCTTCCCATATGCCTCAGGCTTGGTGGGTAGAGTTATTCCGTATTTGTGCTGGCGGGGGTAACAGGTAGTCGGTGGAATGGTTGAGGTGTAGAAGGTAGCTCGGACACCATCGTCATATAAAAAGGGGATTCATGTAGCTAATTCTATCTAGATTGAGGTGGTGTTGTTGTTGCTACTGCTAGAACTTATTCCCCTTCACCGTGCTTTTCTTTTGGGTTTTGTTTTCTTATGAGGTCATTGGGTTATTCTCCTAGGAGAAGTTGTAAATTTAACATACTTTTGCATTTTCTAAGAACAACTACTGCTGCTCTCTGTTTTAGAGTTCCTCTAGTATATTTTAGATGGGAAGCTTGGGAAGTTGGAGAAACTGGTAGGGAACTCGAGCTTGGAGTTAGTTCATCATATGGTGTGATGAAAATGTATAGCTGGGGAAGGGTTGAAATTTAGTTTCTAGATATTCATGTGATAGGAGAGAGCTGATTTATGAGCAGAAGGCCTGATCATTTCTGTTCTTTGTTGATGGCGATCCAGAGAGAGCTGATTTATGAGCAGAAGGCCTGATTATTTCTGTTTTTTGTTGATGGCGATCCTTAAAAGGTTGAATGCTGTAGAGATGTGTTATTACTTGAAAAGGTGTGGGAAA
Organism: Nicotiana obtusifolia; assembly: GCA_002018475.1. Lineage (NCBI taxonomy): Eukaryota > Viridiplantae > Streptophyta > Magnoliopsida > Solanales > Solanaceae > Nicotiana > Nicotiana obtusifolia. The sequence continues at coordinate 106,206 of MCJB01017864.1, read as the reverse complement.
AAGCAACTAAAGCTTCCATTTTTATCTGGATCTCATGTGTGTCTGTGCAATTACATTAACGCATGTCTATTTGAACAATTGCTTTGGTCTTTTAGTTAATACCTATAAGTTTCTCTGTCGTTTGAATAATGTGCTTCAAGCATCTGGGTTCTAGTGTGTGCTAGCATTGAGACTCTTCTCTTGATCTTCCAACTGCTGATATTCAAGTTTAGTTGGATAGTCTCCATGTTGTCAATGCTGTGTTCAGTTGACTGACTTTCCTCCTCTCTCAGATGGCAGCTAAACCACTAACAAGTGAGGCTATTGCTCTTACAGAGAAGAAAATGGACATGACTTTAGGTATTATTGTCAGCTACACATGTCTTACGCCTCTCTTTTGGTTTTCTTCTTCTTTTGCTGATAATCAGTTGGTGCTTGCAGATGATATCATCAAGATGTCCAGAACAAACACAACCAAGCCTAAGAAGCAAAGAGTTTCAGTAAGCACATCGCTCTCTGACCGTTTAGTGTTTATTTCAGCTTTTGTCAGTTTGATATGAAACAGGATTTTAACATTTATCATCTGCTTTCTGCAGAATAAAAGCCAAAAATTTTCTAATAATGTTGCTCAGGATAAATCTGCTAAGTTACAGAAGTTTATGGACACAAGATCATCTATGAGACAGGTACTCATCACAATTCTTTCAACCTATGAAGAATTTGATGGTTTCTTTTTCGTATTGGTGGATGCTGAATGATACTCCTTTGCTGATATTCTTATGCTTAGGGGGCTCTTGCTCGAAGAAGATCAAATTTTCAGGGAGACCAGTTCCCTTTGGCAACTGAGGCAGCCAAAAAGGCTGCAGTTGCTCCTATTCGCAATAGGCCTTTCAATAGAAACCGAGCAGTGACTGTAAATAAACAGAGGTGTGTTTAAACTGTGAACTGTGAAGTTAATATATGATTAAGCTAGTCGGTTGTTAGTATCCTGGTTTGCTGCGCATGTCAAATTCTGAGCTATTTAACTCTCATTTGATGCAGGTAAATTGTGGTCCTATTTATTGTTGATGAATTTGGGTCTCTCTCCTTTATGCACTTTAAAAGCTTGCTGATAGTTTGGTCGGGTGATGTTCAAGCTACAATCCTTGGAAGTTAGATACTCTAAAAGCGTGCTGTTAGTTTGGCTGGGGTGTCGTTCACGCTACAATATTTGGATGTTTGTTCAAGTGTCAAATGATGATTACGTTCCATCAGAACATTGCATCTTTCTACAATGTGTCAGTGGACTTAAGTTTGTTGTGCATGTTTTGAGTTTGAGTCCTACTCTTTTAAGTTGGTATTGGACACCCGAGACTCGGGAAATTTTAAGGTGGATTAAAGTGCATCTGTGAGAGCTGGCATAGAGAAGAATGTGTTACAATATATTGTTTTACCTAGCTGCAATATTGCCTTTGGAGTATGAGATGAATGAGAGCTTCCCTGTAATGGCAATAAGTGTATATTTTCTGGAGGTTTGTTTGGTAGCACTAGCATCATGGGGTATACTATGTCTCGTAAGTTTGTGGTTTTGGAATGGTTGCTTTCATATGAACAGACACCCTTAGAGAAGCTTGTCCCAAAATAACTCATTAGTTCTTTGAAAGTTGATCATCATTGATTTCCTTTCGAGTCACATTGAAGTATGTCCTGGTGAAAGCTTCTGTTCGAAGTAACTCAACTATTTGGCATGTAATTGTCTTTGAATTTCCTCTGGGATATGGATGGTCAATTCTTTCTGATTTTATTTCCTCTGCCCAACCTCCAAAATTTTTGTTGATATGAAGTTTGGAAAGGCATGGAGCATGACACATGGCATTCATCTGCTTCCTTTCAGCAATGAACTTGCGAGGCTGCTGTGCATTTTTAGTTTTGCCTTCTACCACCTTAAACAATATTACTTGTATTATTCTATGGTTGGCATGGTACTATTCATTTTGAAATGGTTGTTCTGGGACATGCAAGTGTTAGCTACTTCTCTTTCCAGGGGTTTGTATCCAACTGTGTGCCATAACCTAGACTAATCGGGGCTAACACTCCGGAAATTAAAAATGCCAAAATAGGAACAAGGATGGATATTATTAGAAATGCCTTATGTAATAGAGTCGATTCACGAAAGTCTTGAGCAGTGGTGTAGGATCAGATCCCAAAGATAGTAAGTATTTTCTTTCTTATGAAAGAAAGTCTTCTTCAGCTACAAGAAGAAGGAACAGAGTTGAATAGGGAACTCCCGAGCATTTTGCACTGTTTTGGAGGATAGATATTGCATGGTCTGCATATTAGGTTGTTTACCATAAATTTTTAGGTTTGTGGGTTGTGCGAGGGGCTCCAAGTTTTGTAGTTGAGCTTTGCGAAGTTCGAAACTTTTACTTCCAACTCTGTTGAAGCGATTCTGGAATCTTGGTGAAGCTTTACTTTTTGCCCAAGTTAGAAGTACTCTTGGATATTTGACTGATGATGAGATCCCAAGGATGTTATTTTTCCCACATCAATGGTCTGATAGTTCTACTTTGGACTTTGTTTCCTTCTGATGGGAGATGAGCTTGTGAAGTTCTGTTTCTGGGTGCTGCTTTTGTTTCTAAGGTTTGGCTAGTTGAGAATTTTTTATTAGCAGACTGATGGTAAGTTGGAAATATACAAGAACTTGTATGCTTGTAGTGCTCTGTCACCACACATTGATCCTGCAACTTGGGGCTGCTCACTCTTTAATAAGAAATCTGTGGATAAGCACTTCTCCTTACAGGCGCTCCAATTCTTTTTTCCTTAATTTTGCAGGTTCGGGGCTCCTTCGGTTCAGAGGGGTGCTGCAAATGGTGGCCGGTTTATTATTAAGGTAATTGAGGGTCTAACTAGAATTGATATAGCTGTTTTTAAACTTATAAAGGTCTCTGCTTTTCTGTTCTTCCCACATGGAAATTTGAAAGCTTGGATTTGAGTCCAACTCCGCAAGGACCATATCACTGGAGGTGTCTCCATTTTTTGATAGTCTGATTTGTCACTTTTTAGAAGCATTGCCTTCTTGCTGCTGTCGGTTCCGTAGATCTGCTTGTATGCATCTTCTAAGGTTTGAAGAAATGTTAACAGTTTGTGTTCTGTGTGTGTAGCAACAAAGGCAGGAGGTCAAGCCAGTGTCAAAGCAGAGGCCTCAGACATTAGATTCTCTATTTGCAAATATGAAGGAACAGAGGATGAAGATGCAATCTCAGCAGAATAACGCTCCAAGGAGAAATGGAGGCGGGCAACAAATAGTGCCGTGGGCTAGAGGTCGTTTTGGGAAGTGATGACAGATCATGTGCAGCTGATTCCCATGTGCTTTGGGCTAGATGTCGTTTCGGGACGTGATAAACAGATTACTGTGCAGCTAATGCCATGTGCTCTTTGCAGATTAGTCCTTTAGGTCCGTGTTGTGAATTGATAGCAGAGCTCTCTGCACCTGATCATTGTGGTTCTTTTTGTGTCCTTAGCAGCTTTAGGTGTTATCTTTTCTTGGGGAATGGCGAAAACTGTTTGGAACTTGTTGTGATTTGACGCAGATGCGCTTTATAACTATCCATATAAGAAACTTGTATAGCATTTCTTGGTTTTAGTTCGATCCTAAAGTTTCTATGTTTGATTCGTAACTTTTGTAGCTTTGTGTTGTTAGGTAGGAAGCATATATTTGATAACTGTTGTCCCCAACCAAGGACAAGGCATTGCTACTTGCTAGTTTCTTTTTGGCACTATCATTTATCTTTAATTAGGTTGAATCTAACGGAAGTTGAGTCTGGATCATTGAGATCTCAATTTAATTAAGTGCACTTTTTTCTTTCAAAACTATTTTATCTTTAAATAGGTCTGAATCAGTCAAATCTTGTGTAGACTTTTACTTTTCGAGAATGTATATTTACCACCCCTCTATTTGTTATCAGTGCCTAGGGCCACTACTGTTACTCCAGCCACCACTACTACATCCAACTATCTCTACCACCAGCCGTCTCCACTACCAGTGGTCGCTACCATCACTGGGAGAACTTAAATAAAAAAAAGGCTTTCGGTTTTCTGCACCCCGTTTTGGTCTTGCAGCTAGCTATTTTGAATGAATTGACTTCGGTTTGATTTCCTGAAACACAAGTGGATCGTATGGCTTGATAGTGGTATACGGATTTCCCTGTAGGTGGTCCGTTTACTGTGCTATTTCAATGCTTCGGGGTAGAAGATGTCGAAGGGACAAAGGGGACGAAGGTTCTTCGGCGCATATTCGCCTCAGGCTCTTCTAGATACATTTTCTTGGGATAGCTCCCAATAAACAAAGATTCATTTTTAAGAAGTTCATTTGATGACTTAATAAGTCTCACCACTGGTATCCATTGGAAAAGATTACACTGCTTGTTCATCTGCACCCTGCTACGGTTATCAGCTACCACCACTGCTAGCTTTCAAAGTGGGGTTTATCAAAGAAACAATTTATACAACCGTACACAAATTAATATTTTCCTTAATATTATGTACATAAAGTATTTTTTACTTTTTAAATAAAGGCAAATTATACATATTTAGTTATTGAGAAAATAAACTTGTCTCTATTTTTTATGTCAAGCGTACAAGTCTAGTTTAATGGGATTTACTTTTAAAGTAATAATTTTAATTATTCAGTGTTTAGATCTAGATACAATATCTTAATTAGGAGAATCTTAATAAAACAAACGGTCTATGTTAGAGAGTCCTAATTATTCATTTATCTGGTTATTAATCTCAAAACTAGTCCAATTGAGCTAAATAAGGTGTTTAACAAAGATGGGGGTGTAGCTCATATGGTAGAGCGCTCGCTACACTTTGCTTTCATTATTGCATGCACGCCCAATACTTGATTTGACAAAGTCACGAGACGTAAAGCCTGTACGAGTAGTGAAGAAGTATAGAGCACTTTGGTTGGTTGTTGACCAACGGAAATCATGAGAAAAAGCAAAATGTGGCATACACAACATTTTGTTCAAAGGGTTTAAAAACACAGATTCTTTAAGCTTTTGAAAATAAATTTTACATATTTTAAGACTAGTTTAAAAAGCATTATAAGTCACAAGGGTTAATAGTTTAAAATATGAAAAAATATTTAACATAAGCGTGGTAGAATATTCTTTGACTCCCCAATAATATTATTTGGTGTAGATTGTCTTCACTAATACTATTTTGCGGGACAACGGCAACTGCCTGATGGCGAAATGATATCTCATGGCCACTTACAATTTGAATAAAAAAGATTAATCTAACAAAAATATCATATATTTTATTTATAGTTTTCAGATATTATTTTATACTGATTGTTTATGAAATATAACTAAAATAACATTTGTAATGAACTACAAAACCAGATGAATTTTCAAGAATACAATGTTAGGAAACATTTTGCATTTTACAACCTAACAATTGTATTCTTAGAAAAAGTCCACTTTTTCCTTTGATATTCGTGCAGTTGTCACACCTCTTTTTCGTACATCCCGTGAAGAGTATATAAAAGAGTTTTTCCAATTAAAGTGACATTACTCAAAATAGAATTATTTAATTTATTTTTAGAGTCGTAACTTGAAATTTTAGATTGGTGTCCCAAGTCACCGGTTTTATTCCAAATCGAGAAAAAATTATTTATTCACAACTCGGCAAAGCAACTGCATTTTCGTTAATTATATATAACTCAGAAATCCTTGTAAATGTCTTCATTCTTTTCTGTATTCAGCACAAAACTAGGAAATGCAGCTGTGATATCCCTGCAAAGTAACAAAACTCATCCTTTCAATTCACTAAAATCAGCAGAAATTTGATAAATTAGCACTACTCAAGTAAATTTAAAAAAGAATTAAAGGAAACAATAAAAAATGGAAAAAACAATTACGGTATAGAAGTCGTTCAGTTCTAGAAAATTTTAAAATCCAACTCCTTTCTATACGGTAATTGTTTTTTTTTTTTTTTTTGTTTCTTTTAAATGTGTATCTAAATTGAATTATGTTTAAGATATGAATAGTCAAAACTTTTATAACGTGAAATCTGTTGAGTTGTCCCACGTTGGTGGGATTTGAGGTTTTTGGTCTCCTTATATGGTCTTGGACAATCCTCATCTCAAAGTTAGCTTTTGGGGTTGAGTTAGGTCCGAGGTTCATTTATCATGGTATCAGAGCCAGGCCCATCTCAATTATTGTTACCGATGTTGGGCCCCCATTTATGTTGTCCACGCTCCAGAGTGCAAGTCTGGGCGTGAGGGGGTATGTTGAGTTGTCCCACATCGATGTGATTTGAGATCTTTGGTCTCCTTATATGGTCTTGGGCAATCCTCATCTTATAAGCTAGCTTTTGGGGTTGAATTAGGCTCGAGGTCCATTTATCAAAATCGTTTTTAGTTCTATTACTTCGATGTGACAAAATATAATTCTATAATTTTATTGTTATAGCAGGTAAATTTTACATAAATACAAAGCAAGTGATAGAGGAAGATAATTGGTTTTTTTTAAAATCCAACTCCTTTCTGTACTGTAATTGGTTTTTTTTTTTTTTTCCTGATAAATGAACCTTGGGCTTAACTCAACTCAAAAGTTAGCTTATGAGATGAGGATTGCCCAGGACCATAAGGAGACCAAAGACCTCAAATCCCACAGATGTGGGACAACTCAACACACCCCCTCACGCCCAAACCTGCACTCTAGAGCGTAGACAACATAAATGGGAGCCCAACATCGGTAACAATAATTGAGATGGGTCTGGCTCTGATACCATGATAAATGGACCTTGGACCTAACTCAACCCCAAAAGCTAGCTTATGAGATAGGATTGGCCAAGACCATATAAGGAGACCAAAGACCTCAAATACCACCGATGTGAGACAACTCAACAATTTCTTTTAAATGTGTATCTAAATTGAATTATGTTTAAGATATGAATAGTCAAAACTTTTATAACGTGAAATCGTTTTTAGTTCTATTACTTTGATGTCACAAAATATAATCCTATAATTTTATTGTTATAGCAGGTAAATTTTACATAAATACAAAGCAAGTGATAGAGGAAGATAAGAAAATTACTTGAGATATGGAATTGTCATGTTCTTCAATAAAGATGGATTTTGAGCTGCAAAACTATTCCACTCTTCTATATCTATCTTTCCATCCCCTTTAGAATCTGCCTCCTCAAATGTCTTCTTGGCCAATATGAGTTAGTTAACTTTAAATGCTAAGTTATTCCGACTTTCATGTTACTATATTTCTTCTTTATACTGTTATGATCTTTGTATGCTTGCTTGGAGCCGAACGTCTATTGAAAACAGTCTCTTTACCTGCACAAGACAGGGGTAAGGCTGCATGCTCACTATTCTTCCCAGACTTCACTTGTGGGCAGAGGCGGAGCCATGATTTCAAGCTTATGAGTTCGGGATTCTAATGGTTTTAAGTTATTGGGCTCTAAATTAAATCTTTAAGACAAATACAAGGTTCAAACCAAAGCTACTAGGTTTTGGCCGAACTCGCTCCCGGCACTCTAGCTCTGCCCTGACTTGTGGGATTACATTGAATTTTTTTTTTTTAAATTAATTAATTTATTTATTTATTTATTTTTTGTTATTGTTGCGGTGTTATTTAGACTCTTCAAAAATGCTATTAGACACTCGTTAGATTCTCCAAATTTAGTGACCATTTCTTTCCTAGTAAGTTGCATGTAAATAGTACCTTGTCGACAATAGCTTCAACTATATCATCAGTGAGTATCAATTCTGACTCATATAATAATGCTAAAATCAGCTCCTTCACCTGAACTCAGCTTAAATTTAAGGAGAAAAAAACAGAAAATTATCTTAGTGAAATAATGGCTTATTTAGCTTCTATTAAGAAGAGTTAACTTAAATAACCGTTCAGCCCACTGGCAAATAATGTAAAGAATATATTAATCCATCTATAATATGTGTATAACTGTATATAATCAACAAATAATATATATATATCGATTAAAAAAAATAAATAATAAATATGACGTGTTATTTATGTAAAGATCCCTTTTATTAAGGTTATATGTTATGCTAACTTCACATGTAGTCATTATGGTTTAACCACTATAACAATAAAGTAACAAATCAATTTTTTGTAACTACAAATATAATAATAGTATAGTCACAGACCTATAATTTGCATATTAAAGTGACAGAAATTCACCCACTGTAATAGAAAAATCACAAAACTTTACTCATTATAATATTAACGGTAAAGTCACCTTGATGTATAGGTTTGTCGTTACAGTGGATAAAGTTTAGTAATTTTACTGTTATAGTAGGTAAACGTTAGTTACTTTAATGTAGTAATTTTTTGAATTTACCGCTATAGTAAATAAGGTTTAGTGATTAATAAAATAGTGGGTAAAGTTCAATATTTTAAGGTGTTTAAAGAAATAGTTTTATGACTTTACTGTTATAGTGTTACAGGAGTAGTGCATATTTACCTCTTCACGTCCAATGAACCCTCTTTGCCATAAGTCATACAATTTAAATGCAACTGCAGCATCAGAAATCACACGGCTCAATGCAACAGTTGTAGCAGTTTATGTTGTTCGGATCTTCTAAAAATATTGCCGATCCCATATCGAATTCTCTATGTATTTTTGGAGAATTCAGCATACACCCGACGATATTTTTGAAGAGTCCGAGCAACATAAATAGAATGCCTGATTTCATTGCTTTATCTAATACCAGAGAAACACCTAATTGGAATTTCATACCAGCAATTTTCTCTGCTTGAGAAGCACAGGATGGAAGATGCTTAGTGTACGAATAAACTCGCCAAAGTCTATTAGCCCATCATTCTTGGAGTCAAACAACTTGAACATCTATATCTAACAGACATTAGTGTGTCAGAGGCAGAGTCAGGATTTAAAACTTATGAGTTCAGTATTTTAATTCCTTTAAGTTATTAGGTTCTAAATAAATAATTATGCATAATTCAATAATTTTTACGATAAATGCAAAAGTTACTAGGTTCAACCGCCCTTCATTACCGTCAAACCAAGGTTTAAGAAAATGTACATAATGGCCATTGTTGTGCAGAGGCAGATCGATGCCGGATTTTTCGAGTTCAATTGAATCTATTGCTTTCAATTCAATAAATAAAATGTATCCTATAACAAGATCACATTCATGCTGAAGCTCACTACAAAAAGAGAGAGGAAATAATGTATTAATTGAGAATTGATCCCTATTCCTCTTGTAAATAATTCAACCTTCAACCAAGTACACTATTCAACTATCTTAGATGCCAAGTGTCAACGGTTAATATTACATCAATTTTAAGAAATATGTACATAGAATATCTAATTTTACGGAAAGACCATGAGTTCAAGTGCCTTATAGTTTCTCCTATAAATCCGCCCCCGTTAAAAAAAAAAACGAGAATAACACATTATGGTTAGGAACAGGAATTTTAAGTAATTTTTGAACCTCTAAGGGAATTCAACAGTAGTCTCTCTCTCTCTATATATATATAAAACAAAAAATATTTTTACTCTATTTGCGCAGTGTAAATTTTTAATAAAAGGGTTTAGTTCCTCTTCCTAATTCTGTCTCCGTTTTGAACTTACTGACTCTAGATCCTAAATTCGTCTCAGCTTACCCTGTCTGAAAATAGAGACTGCTTCCTGCTATCTCTGAACAATCCAAGCTGGAACTCTTCCTGTAACAAACTCAAACTTCTGTTAAATCATCAAATATAATAAATGAAGATTTTTTAAGAAAGAAAGAAATAATGGAATTTACTTTGCTAATAAAGCCATCATTGCAAATAGAACAGCTTAATTTTCTGAAGAGTTCACTTAAGGTCTTGACTTCTTCCAAAGAAACTGAAATCAGAAAAAATAGAAGTGAATGTTAAGGGAAGAAAAAAGAAAAAAGAAAATAGGAAAAACCTATACGTACAATGTGTCTGAGCTGCCAGTACAACATGATCTTCGTATATCCTTTCTTGCTTTATTAAAACACAGCCCATTTTATAATATTTTTCTGTTTTGTGTAGGCTATATATATACAGGTTTCCTGAATCTCTATAGTTTATATAGAGGGGTTTGATGGTATAGATGGAAGGGGAACTTTGGAGCAACGATAAAGTTGTTTTCGTGTGACTTATAGGTCACAAGTTCGAGCTGTGGAAGCGATTACTGATGCTTGCATTAGAGTAGTCTGTCTATATTATACCCCTGAGGGTACAGTCCTTCTCTGAACCCTACGTGAACGTGGAATTTCTTGTGCACTGAGTTTGATTGTATAGATAAAAAGCATATGTCAAACATTTATAAGCCTATCATCTTACTTTCTTGACCATAGAGAGGTGACGATGGGCGGGTTAGGTTAAACTTGAGTAGGTCAAAAATGGTCAAATTAATAAGCAAGTTATGATCCAACTAGTTCGAGACTAATATAAGGTGTAATTGTTTTTTAGTGGAGAAAATTGTGGGAGTGACTTGGTAATATGTACAAGCAATATAAGGGGCGGAGCTATAGCCATCGTAAAATTATACTGGATATATAAATTAACATTACTTTTTTTTTTACATACATATTGAATCTTGAACTTAGAAAAATTCAGCCACTGGCCCTATAATTAAGAGCAAAATGTTCATTCTATTAAAGGTATTTATTCACATTCCTATTTTAGAGATTTTAAAAGGTATATTATATTCCTTTTAGTTATTATTTTCATTCAGGTAATTTCCCTTATTGTTTAGTGTTGTTTAGCTAGTGTTCCAAATTCAGGAAAATGGAAGAAGAGTTTTTTTTTTTTTTGGTTGAAAATATTTGGGAACGCATCAATCCTCCGTTCATACTTATTTCATACATTCTAGATATAAATTTGGATAAAATTTCATGTGATTCGAAAAAACTTACTAAGTTAGCTCGAATTTCATGTCGTTTCCATTGACATTATTTGACAAGTTTTTAATACGAAAAGAACTCAAATTATGTTCTCAAGAAGTGGTAAAGTGTATTAGAGCTTAAAGGTTAGTGCTACACTAGCAATAATTACGTTTTAATTTCAAGTAACTTGAAGTAGGTTGTATAAATTGTCATTATCATGTCGCTTAACAAAGATCATTACTAAATGAAAATATGCAAACTGAGCCCCGGATAATCACTCTGTCATCACCATACTTGTCCCGCAGAACATGAGCTCTGATACTAGTTGGGCAAAACCAGCCCAAGAATATTGTACTCTTACACAATGTAATATTGTTCGCTTTGATCAAACCCGCACGATTTTTTTCATAAGACCTTATATTATTAAGAGATCCCTGCACCATATATGTTGACTCCCGATATTTTCAGCTACCAATATAGAATTTTATTTGCACCACCAACAATCAAAAAATACCAATTCTTATATACAAGATTAGAAAATCAAAAGATGCAAGTCAAAAGAGAGATTTGAGTACCATGAATTGAGATAAAATGACATAAGCAATAAATTCCAAAAGGATAATGACAACCATTTACTAGGCTAGTGGTGGATTTAGCATATAATTAGCTGGTTCAAGTGTATTCAAAATTCTTAATCGGAATAAAAATATATATGTAAAAATTACTAAAATTTTAAAATATTAATTTTTGAACCCCTAATTTCAGAAAGTACATAATGATAAGTAGAATCTACAATATTTGAACACATCAAATTTAAATTATGAATTCGCTTCCACATCTTTCATTTAATACAATAGGAGGTAAGGAGTGTGCTAGCATTAAGTTATAGTCTTTCCTATCATCCATCTCAATAGAGCTCTTTGCAGTTATCAATAATATCATCTTTGCATAAAATTTCAAATCCTGCTTGGAATATATTCCTCCAATTAATTTTTCTAACTTAATTTTTCGCCTTATAGCTACACTAATCAAGAATAACTAGATCATAACAACTAGTGTCGCCTAAGTTGACACGTGCACCTCTTCTTCAAAAGCTTGTCAGCCTAGAAGTCTGTCATTGCTACTTGACTGGTCCTCATCAGCCCGCCCTCCGTCATGAGCAGGGGCGAAGCTACATTTGCTTAAGGGTGGTCAATTGACCATTTTTTGTCAAAAAATTATATTGTATATATAGGTAAAATATTAGATTTTAGAGGTTTATTATAACATATATTGAACACCCTTTGTCGATTTTTTTTTTTTTTACTTCTTTCTAGTTTGAACACCCTTAAAGAAATTCTTGACTTCATCACTAGTCATGGGCATAATTTTATAAACCATAGAAAATTTTATGGCACGTTCAATATGACAAGTTCTAGAAATCTATCTTTCGTATTAAATTTTGATGCCCAATCAAACTATGTCGCATAAATAAAACGGAGGGACAAATGAAAATTTCTAACACATCTAGCTCTTATGCTTACGATCTAACAAATCAGACCACTACAATAATGCTACAAAAAGGTACGGTTATTATCTGGAGAATAAAGATGACGATGCTGGAATTTGTGAAAAGGAAAAGGGCTAAATTTGCCCCTCTACTATATAGAATTGCTCAATTGCCTTCTGCAACACTTTTGACAATCCATACCACTATAAGAAAATAGATTTCAGTGACGATATTTAGTGGCGACTAATGAAGTCGAACGAACTTATGCCCCTTGATAGCGATAAACCTGGTTGCTACGATAAGTAAAGAGTCTTAGTAGCGACTTGGGAAGTCCCCACGATAAAAAGTGAAATTTCTTGTAGTGTTTCATATGGGTCGATGTGGACTTGTCACACACCATTTCATTGCGTGGACTCCTTTAAATACATTATTTCTTCTCTCAATTATTTATGTATTCTGCTAGTTTTCATGACTGCTATTAAAAGCATGAACTAAAATATAAGCCTATTAATTGCTTTTGTTAATTAACTGGTGTTCAAACACTTAAGAGAATATTACAAGACCAATTTTTTCTTTTAAATCTTAATGGGGTAGACATTTGCATGTACATTATTTAGTTTAATTTAATTAATTAACTATCTTTCAATTTTCAAAGAGAAAATGACACAGAAGGAGTCTACACTACATCAAAAGGTGCATTCCATCTCATCTAAACCATAAACTTTTACTACTATTAAACTTTTAATTCTGCCATAACAGTCCTTTTTCCAATTAAGACCTAAGGGGTCGTTTGGTACGAACACAAGTAATACAGTAATGTAGGGATTAGTAATGCAGATATTAGTAATCAGCGATTGTAGTGTTGGGATTATTTTTTATCAAGTGTTTGGTTCATTGTATTAAAAATTAACTTATGTTTGGTTTAAAACTGTACAAAATCCTTTTTACAATTATACCCTTGAATATTCTTGAAATTTAGGAAAAGGGTTTGAGGGGCGGTTTAGTAATTTTAGGGTCTTATCCAGGTATAGTTAATGCAGGTATTAGTAATCCCTTGGTTTCCTTGGTATTAGCTAAGCCCTCCTATGAGGTATAAGTAATCCATGTATTAGGTATGCATAAATTGAATTGAGCAACCAAACATTGTATTGAACGGATTAAATTTTTATACAAAAATTATTTTACTTAATACAGCCTACCAAACTACCCCTAAATTTATTACCAAGTTGACCTGCAATTGTCTCACATGACGAGATTAAGGGAATTTTGGTGATTTTTTGAAACTAAAATCCTCAAAGAAACACAAAAACTGAAAATAAATAATAAAGAGAGAACAAATAAGGAAGAAAAAGCAAAAAAACAATTAAGCAGATAAACACAATTGACTTTCCAATAGCAAATTTTCATAGATTCATACAAAGAGGCATAACAAAATGCCATATCCAACAACTACCTTAGAGATGTTAATTAAGTTTTTTTCTCATTAGATCAGATTGATCATTAATTCTCTCGCTATTTAGACCATATATTAACTACCATCATACAACAACAACAACAAATTCAGTATAATTTTAAAAGTAGAAGTCGAGAAAAGATACTGTACACGCAGACCTTATTCTTACCTTCTGAAGGTAGAGAGACTGTTTTCGATACACCCTTGACTCAGGAAAAATAAAATCACAGCATTATTGAAAAGAGATGTTGACTACCATCATGTCAAACAAATATAATCACTAGCGCAAACCAGTTGCTATTGCTCCTATTAAATGGCCTGTCATCCTAGTTAACAGTTCCAGCTCCGTATCAAGATCACAATCAATGTGTATTTACTAATATTACTTAAGCAAATATTCTTGTTATACTCTTATACATCGTTGAATCTAATCTACCTTCTATACAACAGACCCATTGTTGCTACTCCACTTTCCTTTATCTCGGCCTCTTTTCACTTTACTGGTTCGACTAATTCAAATTCGAGCCGTGTAAGGTCCACCGGAGGCAAAAGAGTCATAATTTAGGGCTGCTGGTGGAGGACTGATCCAATGCTAGTATTTTATTCTGCTTTTCAATGGGCAGCTTAAATACACTAGGAAGAGTAGACTTCCAATTAACTCCACAAGAAGTACTTCTTTTGTGCTTTGCAGCTGAATTTGCAGTTGCAACTATCCTCATTTGCTCAATTAAAGCTTCTGTATTCCCTTCCTCTGATAATATTTCCTCTAATTGCTGTGGATTGATAACTAACTTCACTCTCCAAACACCTGTTAGGAAATACAAAATCAGAAAGTACGAAAAAGGCTTTCAGGCGCAGTGGCGGAGACAGAATTTCTATTAAGGGGTTGAATTTTTTTTTTTTTAAAATTAAAAGCGATTGTGTCCAGTTGGAAGTGAACTAGCGACCTTACAAAGGTTTTAAATAAAAATAAAAAACAACCAAGTTTTTTTCAAGTTTTAAATAAAAATAGAAAAAAACCAAGTTCTTTAATTAATGTATATATCATTCAAAAATTCAAGTTTTAAATGAAAAGAGAAAAAAACCAAGTTTTTATTTGATGTATATAGCATTCAAACTCATTTTTTCCATCCAGGGTGGGACACATTCACTCTTCATAATGTAAAAGATGTAACTAAGCAAATAAAAGTTTGTTTGTAACAGTTTGAATTTTTAGATAAGATGATGACACACTGTAACAAAGTATCATAGCAGACAGAGATATTCGAGATCGAGTCTCACCGCCTCCACTATACACTCATGAAAAAAAACATGGCCCACATGTGAAAGGCGTGATGAAAACATAGGGCAGTCCGGTACACTAAGCCTCCGTATGTGCGAGATCCGGAGAAGGATCGAACCACAAGGGTCTATTATATGCAAACTTATCCTACATTTCTACCATAGGCTGTTTTCATGACTTGAATCCATAACTTCCTCGTCACATGGCATCGAATTTATCAGTTAAAGTGACTATTTTTAACAATTTAAACTTCTATTAGACGAGATGGAAACACACTTAAAATAATATATGTTACAAACTACTCCTATCTGACAATACCTTCTCGTTGAGCTGGCAAAACTTCCATAGCTGACCCTTTTGTCAAATTACTTGATGAAACTCGAATTGGCTCTTTTTCAATCACAGGGAGGAGATAATAGAATTCGCCGTCGACGAGCAATTCTTGATCATGTAATGGAGAAGACAGACGATTTGAACTAAAAATGTTGTAACCTGGGAATTCATTTAGGACTTGTCGAACTAATTTAGGACCTTTGAGGTTTAATATTTCTCCAGAATCTGTCATAACACGAGCAAAGTTAAAATCTAATTTTCTTGAATCTGTTGTCACTGCTTTCATTGAACAGTTGCAGTTTCCCATTGATGTAAAAAAAAAAAAGGAAATATTTTGTTCAATGAATGAAAGAGAGATGGTGGGGTTCGTTTAATTGTAGTGTGTGAGTGTGTGTGCATATATATTACAAAAAGCTTAAATTTTGTGCAGTCATAATATATACTTTTTGAATTTACATTATCTGGGTCGTCTTTACTTTTACTTGTTATAGCAGGTAACTTCTTTTATTTTCAAGATTATAAATTTTATATTTTAAGAAAATTTAACTATAAATATTATTTGACGAGAGCTTATTTGGATTAGTTGAATGTAAATAACTGATAAGCTTGAAGTGCTGAAAAATATTTTTTTAATGTTGACACTGATTTTTTAAATAAGCATTTACGTGTTTTGATTGATGTACTAAAAATGATAATAAACAGTTGATATACTTGGTAGAAAAGTGCCGATAAGTTGTTCTTTTGTTAAAAACATTAAAATACCCTTAAAAATTTTACAAAAGATTATGAATTAAAAAGTGATTATGAAAAAAAATGATAAACTACGAAAATGGAATGAAGAGAAAAATTAAAAAAATTCGAAAAAAATATTTTATAAATCAAAAAAATTTCTTAGGAATAAACTAGTGAAAATTTTGGTAAAACTAAAAGTGTTTATAAGCTGAAAAGTCATAAGTTGGGGGTGACCAACTTATAGGTTATGGTTGATTTTAACTTATAAGCACTTTGGATGTTTACCAAAAACGTAGAAAAGCCAAAAAATACTTATACACCAGTTTGACCAGCTTATAAACTTAACCAAACACTCTCTTAACTTAATATTAAAAAAAATTTATACTGATGTTGCATATATCTTATACTCGATAGTGTAAAATACTATTTCTATTAATCGTTTACATAGCTGAAATAAATGTTTTATAGCATGTTTGATGTAATAATCTGAAAAATTAAAAAAAATAATTAGCTACAACCTTAAATATAAAGAGCAGTCAGGTGTACAAGGTATTTTGCATTCACACATGATCCAAAAAAGGACTGCATCTTAAAGAATCGGGTGGAATTCTAGTTTTATGGCCTTAAAATACAAAAAAGCAAGGATCGGTCATGGCGAAACGATGACCATTGTTCCTTAAGTCCGTTTTGATGGGCCAGAAACTTTGTTGGAGATTCGGATCCGGTTGTCCGGATGGTGCAAATGGCATGTGCTATAGCAGACGAAAGTACGGGAATCAGGCAGAATTCTAAATTTATTGCTTGAAAATGCCAAAAAATGAGGAACGGTCATAGCAAAGCGATGACTATTGTTTCTTAGGTCGTTTTTGATGGACTGCTAAAATTTTAGACTATTCGAGTCTAGCAGTACGGATGATGCAGATGGCGTGGGCTATAACACACAAAAGTCTAAGAATCGGGTGAAATTCTAGTTTTATGGCACTAAAATACAAAAAAAGCCAGGAACGGTCATGGCGAAATGATGACAATTGTTCCTTAAATATAAAGAGCAGTCTGATGTACAAGGTATTCTGCATTCACGCAGGGTCCAAAAAAGGTCTGCATCTCAAGGAGTGTGATGTAGACAACTTACTCTAATACAAATATTAATAACTGCTTCCATGCCTCGAATTCGTGACATATAAATCACATGTAAATAATATAAAAAGTCTTTAAACTGTAATTGTATATACCTTAGATCTATACTACAAAGACTCGTGACAGAAGAATCTTAAGTTAAATGCAAAAGGTCAGGAACGGTCATGGCGAAATGATGACAATTGTTCCTTAAATATAAAGAGCAGTCTGGTGTACAAGGTATTCCGCATTCACCCAGAATCCGAAAAACGACTGTATCTCAAGAAGTGTGATGTAGACAACTTATTCTAATACAAATACTAATGACTGTTTCCATGACTCGAATTCGTAACGTATAGATCACACACAAATAATATAAAAAGTCTTTAAACTGTAATTGTATATACCTTAAATCTATACTACAAAGACTCGTGACAGAAGAATCTTAAGTTAAATGCAAAAGGTCACGGATTCAGAAGAGGAGACAAGTGGACGAGAGTAGGTGTACTAAGGATGCAGAAATTTATGGGAATTATTGGCTTTTTGAAAATTTGAATGTGAAAGTTAAGTGATTAGACCGTTGGGATAATGATGCATTAATAATGGGTGAATTTTGTCATAGAGTGACAGTAAATTTAAATTTTATGCACGTGATGACATTTCAGGATGTCCAGGAGAAGTGTACCTTCATTATATAAGAAGAACAACATGAAGAGCAAAGTCAAAAAAGTAGTAGATTTTCTTTCATGTGAAAACAAATTCATGAACGGCTAAGACATACCTTGAATCACTCTCATGATCTCCCGCTAATCGTGATAATAACTAATAAGCGATCAATTGAAAATTACTTAGGCGATTATAAATTTATATGTGATTTTTAGATAATACATAGACGATCTATGGTAATAACTAATAAACGATTAACAAGAGATCAATTAGGCGATCATAAATAATACATAAGATACTTTTAGATAACATATGCGATATATGATTTTATCAGGATCTTTCATTTTATAAAAAATAATCCTGATAATAATTAATAAACGATCAACTGGAGATCACTTAAGCGATCATAAATAATATATGGGCGATTCTAGGTAACAAATAGACGATTTATGATTATATCATGATCTCTTACTTTATAAAATGATTGTGATAATAACTAATAAGCGATCAACTACAAATCATTTAGGCGATCATAAATTCACATATAACACATATGCGATCTATGGGATCATCAGTATCTTTCACTTTATAAAAAAGATCATGCTAATA
This sequence comes from Nicotiana obtusifolia, assembly GCA_002018475.1. Classification (NCBI taxonomy): domain Eukaryota; kingdom Viridiplantae; phylum Streptophyta; class Magnoliopsida; order Solanales; family Solanaceae; genus Nicotiana; species Nicotiana obtusifolia. The sequence goes on along the minus strand of MCJB01017864.1, from coordinate 87,662 downwards.
ACTAATTAGCGATCTACCGAAAAATGATTCTGGTAATAACTAACAAGCGATCAGGATATCACTCAGGCGATCATAAATAATACATGAACGAAATTTACATAACGCATAAGCAATTTATGAATTCATCATTATCTCCCACTTTATAAGAAAATGAAGAATAATAACAACTAATAAACGATCAACCGAAAATCACTTAGGCAATCATAGATAATACATGCGCAATTTCTTTATAACAACGAAATTCTAGATTTATGGCCATAAAACGTCAAAAACGAGGAACGGTCATGGAGAAGCGATGACTATTGTTCCTTAGATCATTTTTGATGGGCTGGAAAATTTTTAGGTGATTCAAGTTCAGTCGCCTGGATGCATATCTATATCACACGAAAATCTAAAAATCGGGTGAAATTATAGTTTTATGGCCCTAAAATGCCAAAAAATGAGAAACCATCATGGCGAAGCAATGTTTATTGTTCTTTAGGTCGTCTTGATGGACCAAATTTTTTTTTAGGGGATTCGGGTCCGGTAGCGCGGATGTATGCAGATCGAGTGGTTATAGCATACGAAAATCCGGGAATCAGGCGGAATTCTAGTTTTATGGCCCTAAAATACAAAAAAAGTGAAACAGTCATGGCGAAGTAATAATTATTTTACTTAAGTTATTTTTAATGAGCCAGAAATTTTTTAGGGAATTTGGGTCCAGTCGCCCGGATTCATACAAATTGCGTGGGCTATAGCATACGAAAATCGAAGAATCGGGTGGAATTTCAATTTTATGGCCCTAAAATACAAAAAAGCAAGGAACGGTCATGGCGAAACGATGACCATTGTTCCTTAAGTCAGTTTTGATGGGCCAGAAACTTTTTTGGATATTCGGATCCGGTCGCCCGGATGGGGCAAATGGCGTGGGCTATAGCAGACGAAAGTATGGGAATGAGGCAGAATTCTAAATTTATTGCTTGAAGAAGCCAAAAAATGAGGAACGGTCATGGCAAAGTGATGAAACACGAATAACTGAAAATCGTCTTGAATTCATGTTTTATGGCTCTATAATGAAAAGTCATCGCTCCGATCGTTTATGATAAGCCCATAAAACTTTAGGCGCTTCGTAGCCCATTGCCCAAATTCATCAAGATTGCGTGGACATTAGCACACATAAAATTGGAAATCGTCCTCAATTCCTGTTTTATGGCCCTAAAACGCCAAAAAATGAGGAACGATCATGGCAAAGTGATGATTATTGTTCATTAGGTTGTTTCTGATGGTCTCATAAAATTTTAGGCAATTCGGAGCCCCTCGCCCGAATTCATGAAGATGATGTGGATATTAGCACACTAAAAATAAGAAATCATTCTGAATTCTTATTTTATGGTCCTAAAACGCCAAAACTGAGGTACAGTCATGGCGAAGCGATGACTATTTTTTCTTAGGTTGTTTCTTATAGCCCTAAAAAATTAGGCGATTCGGAGACTATCGATGAATTTATGAAGATGGCATGGACACTAGCACAAGTAAAATTAGAAATCGTCCTGAATTCCTGTTTTATAGCCCGAAAATGTCAAAAAATGACGAACAGTCATGGCGAAACGATGATTATTGTTCATTAGTCCGTTTCTGATTGGCCCACAAAATTTTATGCAATTCGGAGCCCATGACTCGAATTCATAAAGATGGCATAGACATTAGCATACGAAAATTTAGAAATCGTCCTAAATTCCTACTTTATGCCTTAAAATGCCGAATGAAGAATAGTCACGGCGAATCAATGACTATTGTTCATTAATCTTTTTCTGAAGTGCCCACAAAATTTTAGGATTCGGAGCTCGTTGCCCGAATTCATAAAGATAGCATGAACATAACGCACACGAAAAACTGAAAATCGTCCTGAATTCCTGTTTTATGGCGCTAAAACACTAAGAAATGGGAAACGGTCATGGGAAGCAATAAATATTGTTCATTAACTCGTTTTTTATGGGACTACAAAATTTTAGGTAATTCGAAGCCCTTCGCCTGAATTCATGAAGATGCGAACATTAGCCCATGAAAAATTAAAATCATCTTGAATTCCTATTCTATAGATCTTTATAAAAAATGATCTTGGTAATAACTAATAAGCAATTAACCGGAGATCACTTAGGTGATCATAAATAATACATGAACGATTTTTAAATAACACTTACGCAATTTATGATTTTACCAGTATCTCACACTTAAAAAAAAAGAGTTGTAAGTTCCTTCGGATAAATCATGTCTTCAATGAATTAATAGAAGTCTTGTTTCAATAAACAAAAAAAACAAAAACAAAATAGCAGATCCAAGAATACATTTAAGACGATGTAGAAAAAATACCCCTTTGCAACAACACCAAAATCTTCTCTTAGGTTAAGGAAATTCAGGAGTCGTTTGGTACGAACACAAGTAATGCAGGGATTAGTAATGCAGGGATTATTTTTTATCAAGTGTTTGGTTCATTGTATTAAAAATTAATTATGCAATGTATGTCTGGATTTAGTAATTTTAAGTCTTATCCATGTATAGCTAATCCAGGGATTAGTAATCCCTTCCTTTCCTTGGTATTAGTTAATCCCTCATATGAGGTATAACTAATCCATGTATTAGGTAGGAGTAAATTGAATTGACCAACCAAACATAGTATTGGATGGATTAAATTTTTATACGGGAATTATTTTGCTTAATACGGCCTACCAAACGACCCCACATTTTATATATTATCAAAATAATGTATTTTTTTGCTATTTGTATGGTATAATATTTTGACAAAAAGATTCAATTATAACCATTTATTAAACAGATAAAATTAGTGCACTAATTATAGTTGAAAAAGCTTTAAAGCCAAAAAAGGAATAGGGCCCAACCGGGTTCGAACCGGTGACCTCTTGATCTGCAGTCAAATGCTCTACCACTGAGCTATGGACCCCGAATTGCTAAGTAGGACTGTTTTTATTTAATTTATTTATCAAGCTATCTAGTTAGGACTTGGAACCTTTTTATTTATTTTGGCAAGAGTCAGAATTCCAACTTTTAAAGTTATATTAGGTGAGCTCCCAAATATCCTTTTTCCATAAATTATAACTCAACAAAAATATTTTAAAAAAATGAAAAATAGAGTAGTGAAATATTTACACCGCAGCAAGAGAACAAATTTTCTTTAATGATGTCAAAATTTGCACTTGATTTTATCCGTTTAATAAAGGAATTTTTACCTAACTATACTATAATAGAAACCTGTTAACCATCTTTATTCAGGTTCCTTATTAATTACTTCGTATATCTATATTTACAAATTATATACAAAATCATAAAAAAGAAAAAAAAGCAAAATCCCTTAATTTTAGCCACCTCCCCCCTCCCCCCC
>MCJB01017864.1:42754-84213 GCA_002018475.1 Nicotiana obtusifolia | reverse complement strand
GAAGTATGTCAAAAATATTTTTCTCTCTTTCTTAATAATCACCCAAAATCTCTCTTTTATTTTTATAATCCCCCGCCCCAAATTTCCAATTTTTTCCTTTTCCAAAGGTTTTCAAACTCAATTTCTCTCTTTCTTATTAATCACCCAAAATCTCTATTTCTTATTGATACAATGCAGACAAAATTCGAAATATTGCTCTAGAATCTAGTTGTTGGACAAGTTTTGAATCTTGTTTTCTTTCTTTCTAAAATTTTATTGTATGTGACTTGTATATGATACATCAATACCCAAAATAATACTTGATATGATACTAATATAATTATAATACGATTATATTAGATTTTTAGTGTACAGTTGTTGATTGAAACTTAAAGAAGATTGAGATCATAATTGTATCACAATTTTTCGAAAATGTACTGTGATTGTATTATAATTGTATATGTATCATTACTATTGAGGGAATTGTATTACAAATGTATGATAATTGTATATTCATTGTATATTGTTACGAGCAATTATGAGTTCGTGACGAATTTCACAGTTTGTATCGCAAATATATGATAATTATTAATTTATTAGTATTGTATCATGTATTATTTTGGGTGTTAATGTACCACATATAAGTTAGATACAATTGTGATACAAGTATGATATAATTATGTTTTAGGCATTGATGTATCTGATACAATTCAAATACAATTATGATATAGTTATCATACAATTCTTGAATATTTTCTTCATTTTCAGTGTTGTAGTCTCCCAGCAAAAGAACGATAAAATTGACGATTTTTTTAATAATATAAAGTAGTCGGCAATGATGGGAAGATAGAAGATGGAGATTATGGGCGTAGATTAAGGGATTTTGCTTTTTTTTCTTTTTTATGATTTTGTATATAATTTGTAAATATAGATATACGAAGTAATTAATAAGGAACCTGAATAAAGATGGTTAACAGGTTTCTATTATAGTATAGTTAGGTAAAAATTCCTTTATTAAACGGATAAAATCAAGTGCAANCCCCCCCCCCCTCTCAATTTTCAATAATACCCTACATTTAAGATTCTGTTTCTTTTCCGAAGTATGTCAAAAATATTTTTCTCTCTTTCTTAATAATCACCCAAAATCTCTCTTTTATTTTTATAATCCCCCGCCCCAAATTTCCAATTTTTTCCTTTTCCAAAGGTTTTCAAACTCAATTTCTCTCTTTCTTATTAATCACCCAAAATCTCTATTTCTTATTGATACAATGCAGACAAAATTCGAAATATTGCTCTAGAATCTAGTTGTTGGACAAGTTTTGAATCTTGTTTTCTTTCTTTCTAAAATTTTATTGTATGTGACTTGTATATGATACATCAATACCCAAAATAATACTTGATATGATACTAATATAATTATAATACGATTATATTAGATTTTTAGTGTACAGTTGTTGATTGAAACTTAAAGAAGATTGAGATCATAATTGTATCACAATTTTTCGAAAATGTACTGTGATTGTATTATAATTGTATATGTATCATTACTATTGAGGGAATTGTATTACAAATGTATGATAATTGTATATTCATTGTATATTGTTACGAGCAATTATGAGTTCGTGACGAATTTCACAGTTTGTATCGCAAATATATGATAATTATTAATTTATTAGTATTGTATCATGTATTATTTTGGGTGTTAATGTACCACATATAAGTTAGATACAATTGTGATACAAGTATGATATAATTATGTTTTAGGCATTGATGTATCTGATACAATTCAAATACAATTATGATATAGTTATCATACAATTCTTGAATATTTTCTTCATTTTCAGTGTTGTAGTCTCCCAGCAAAAGAACGATAAAATTGACGATTTTTTTAATAATATAAAGTAGTCGGCAATGATGGGAAGATAGAAGATGGAGATTATGGGCGTAGATTAAGGGATTTTTATGTTTAAAAAAAAGGGAAGAGAAGAGGAGAGGGGGGGAAAAAATAAAAGGATGTAGTTGAATCTCTTAATTGAAGACACTAATAATGGAGTGGGAGCCTTTTAAGGAGCATTGCATACAATTTATAAGAAAAACTTAGTCACTTATTAAAAACTATAAAACATAGAGAACATAGATAAATAAATTTCTAAAATAGTATAGCTAGATAAAAATTCCTTTAATAAAATTATCGGCCAACAAATATAACTTTGGTCCTTCTAGTGATGTCAGAAGTCGCTTTGACATAATATTTTATCTTTTTGTAATTTTACTTATTAGGCCATTATACCCTTTTATATATATTTAGATATTTCTAGACGAGGAATAATTTTACTACTTGTCTTTCCCTTCTATCTAATAATTGAACAAAAAAAGACAAATTCATTCTTTTTCTAATCAATCAAGGGGAACATTTATAATAGGATCTTCTGATCAATCCAGAGATCATTTGGATTCCATAGTAATGAGGATTCGGAATATCACACATTGATTAATCAAAGAAAGATTCAACAACGAAAAGAAAGATCGATTCTTTGGGATCCTTCCTTTCTTCAAACGGAACGAAAAGAGATAGAATCAGGCCGATTCCCGAAATGCCTTTCTGGATATTCCTCAATGTTCCGGCTATATATATATATATATATACCAGCTACAAAATTTAAATAGAAGAAAGAAAAAAGAGATTTTCATATAAATTATAATGACATGACACCAGAAGATAAGCTTTACATACTAACAAACAAGGAGAGATGTTCAAATAAACTAACTTGTATTGTTTGAATTTGACATGGACAAGTAAACTTATTCAATGACTTGTTCCAATGTTAAAGAGGACAGTTCAACCATTCTAGTTGCTACTTTCCAACTACTTCCTAAATATAACTCTGAATAATTGTCTCAATGTCCTCTTTATTCAATTATGGTATTTTCAAAGTCAATAACGACAACAACATACCCGATTAAATTCTATAAATGAGATCTAGAGAGAATAGTGTGTATACATACCTTACCCCTACCTTGCGACAACATACAATAACGACTACAATACACATTATTAGCCTGTGACAGTAAATGCAATTCTAGATAATGACCTTCAATGCTCACTTACAATGTGAATAGAAGAAAATGACACTAAAAAGGTCTCGTATTACACGTATGAAATTGGTGAATAATGGACCCGTCCCTTAACTGTTCTCCATTTAAATATCAGACTTTTCTATACAACAGGGTTTGAATCCATGACGTATGCATAACTCACACATCAAACACTGCACTTTGTATCATCTTTCAAGAACAACTTGTATTAGGGCCAATTTGTTAATAAATAAGTTTTGAATAAAAAACCAAAAAAGACAGATAACCATATCTAGAACACAAACTAATAAACAAAATAGAACTGGTTTTACTTTACTTTTATATATGCAAGAAAGCCTGGTATAATACAAAACGGTTTGTAACATTAGTTTGCAAAGGAAATCACAGCTCCTTTACATCACATATATTGCCTATACACATATCATATAATTGCCTATCTACAGTAGACCCTTCAATTTAACAAACTATTCAGTATATTTTTCTCTGCAAAAATGTCCAGGAGAGAGATGGCCTGCAAAACCAAACAATACAATTTTTTCATGTTAAAACAAAGGTCTATGCTTCTATACATGGAGACCATAATCTCTCTATCTATTATAATTATTTAAAAACAAAATTGGTTTTCAAGAAAATAATAGTCACCTCTGGAATGTTTAATTCAAGGCGGAACTTAGGACCGTCGTAATGGTGAAGGATTGGCCTGAATGAGTCCTCTTCAAGTGGTTCACATATTTTCCTTGTCACAACACGTACCTATACACGAATAGACGAAAGTAGCAAGTCTTAATACACAAACCAGAAACCTTATTCAGTCTGATTTCAATTCATTTTTCAGTTAATTAATCACATAATATATTCATCCTTAATCTGGTAAATGAAATAAATATGAGAGGATAAGAGAGATATTATCCTTATGGTAGGAGTCGGTGGCTGAGCCAGAAATTCTAATAAGGGAATTTGGAAAAATGTGAGATGTCACACATGAGATTTAAACCTATGACCTAAAGCAATTCTTAGACCACATTTGCCACTATATTAAAATATTTTCCTTAGATCAAGGAGATTCAACAATTTATATATATGCAAAAAAGTTTTTTGCCTAGTTTTGTCCCTAGCATACGAATATCTAATGAAATTCTGCACAAAAAGCTAATAGCATTTGTTAACTCTTCTTACTTGAGCAGGAAAGCGCGATTCACCAGGGTTCTTCTTGTCCTCCCACGCTGTAGGATCAATATTGGACCCACCAAAGCTCGCAGCCTATACAATCAATTCATGTACTCGTTAAATAGCAACGCAGAAACAGGGAAAAGATCTTAATACAGCAAGATTGAGAGATTTACAATAGAGACACAAACCTCAAATATCCCATGAAGCTGGTGGGTTGAGTAGTTGTAGAGGAAAAGAGGCAAGCCGGGTGTTATTTGGCGAACTGAATCCCTGTAACGAGGCGGCAAGCCTGAAATATAATGGGAACAGATATCAGAAAAACATCAATTCTTACCTTCTTTTTATTGTGTGGGCTGATGAATAACTAGAATTGTGGAACTATGCAGATACATTGGATCAATCAACGACACCTCAATCTCAAATCAGTCAGTGTTGACTATATAATCCTTGTATTCAGACCATATACAGTATTTGGAGATTTCATCTTAGTTAAAACTATTTTTATGCTGGCGAGTTTGAGACCAGCTTTATTTTGCACTACTCATATTCTTTAACGGGGAATACAAGCAGTGGGAGTTTGAAATGTGTCCTTCACTACTTCATGCGTTCGATCACTACAAACCAATATTATCAGATTAAAGGAAACCTAAATCATTCTATTTCTCTTGAGAAACAGAACATCAAGAACTTCAGAAACATTCCTATGTTCAATTATCTACTGATAACATCATAGTTGAAATGCAAGCTACAACTATCAAGACACAAATTTGCTATCAAACAATTTCAAGAACAGAATACAGAGAAACTGAATCTGACCAAAAACTGCTTCATTAACTCTTCAATAATCTACAGCAATTTGCTACTAAGCATACCTATCAAAACTAGCAAACTCAATCAATATATCAATTAATCAACTATGCCTCAATCTCAAAAACAGTTTGTCAGCTATATGCACTGGTGGAGCCACATAGCTCCAAGCTTCGCCGAAAAAAAACACTATTTAGATAGGTAAAAAATAGTATTTTTAATGTATATATACTATGTATTGAATCCTCTTGAACTCTTTGTGTATTTATTTTTAAAAAGTTTGACCCCAGCTTAATAAAAATCCTAGCTCTGCTACTGGCAATGTACGTCATATGTATCCATACAGCCAAACTTAATTGCAGCTATTTGCAAAAATCACAACTTTAAACTACAACATCCAACTGAGAGAAAAACAATGCAGAAAAATCAAGAAATAAAAGGAAAAAAATAAAAAAATAAAAAAGAATATGAGAATAGAATACTAACCAAAGAGCTCCCTTTTGAGATTCTCATGCATAGTATCATTGTTGCAAACAAAAATATATCCACCAACTGTTTCATTTCTTGGTAATGACTCTGATGCTGGCAATGTCTTGAACCTCTTTTCTACACCAATATTCTTATTCTCATCCTTATAATTACTCTCTCTATTAATCTTGTTATTATTTTTCTTCCCAAACTTATTCATAAAATAGCCACTTTCATCCTCATAACCAATTTTTCCACTTTTCTTGATAACCCCTTTTGAATTCACCACAATATTGTTATTGTTATTGTTATTTTCACTACTACCCTTACTACTACTACTGTAACTGAAATTCAAAGGGTTTGTGTAAACCCCTTTATTGCTAAAGAGATTGTAATCTGAATTGAGATTTTTTGTTGGAATATTAGAACTAACAACAGAATTTATAAGCTCACCACCAACTCTAATATCAAAGTTTCTTCGTTCTTCAGGCTTTTTTGATACATAATTGCTGCTCCAAATTGAATCATTTGAAGACAAATTTGCTAAGTTTTTTGTCTGTAAACGAAGCTTATCACTGAATTGATAGAAAGATGATTGAGAATTCTCCATTTTTGACACTTTTTGCCTATACCCCAAATGATATTTTTGTATAAAAATTCAATCTTGGAGTAAAAGATAAAGGTTTTTCACAAATACCAAGAAGAGAAATTGTCTATAATAATTGAATCTTGGAATAAAAGGTGAACTTTAGAGATCAATGGTATGAGAGGATAAAGAAGAGAAATTTTATAGTATAAAGATTGAATCTTGGTCTATGTAGGAGTGATTACTTTACTTACAGCTGAACGATATGAGAGTTAGAGGGAGAATAAAATAGGGGGAGGTTGACGCGGTAGAGGAAATTTCTTAGAAATGGAGTTGGGAAGAGAAAACTTAGTCGTGTTTTTTTCACACTAAATATCGAGTGCAAGTAAGTTTTACTGTCAAAAAAATATTTTAAAAAAAACTTTAAAATATTCTATAATATTACTTGTGATTTTAAATGTATCATAATATTTATGTGATTATAAAACAAATTATATTTAAAAGGTTATCGTTCTCTTTTAAACATATTAGGAATAGAATTCTGTCACATAAATCGAACGGACAGAGTACTCAGTATTATTTAATAAAATTTTATATTTAATTTAATCACCTAATCATATAAAACTAGTATAAATATATCATGTGCTTTACATAAATTATTATTACTTAATTATCAATTGATACACATTATGTTGTAATTTAATTACTAATATTAATTAGTCTAAACACCTCATAATATTTACTTTTTTGCAAAATAAAAGGTCTTTAAATAGACAATATGGAATGAGTAGTTCACTTTGGTGTGGGGTTATTTTAGGTGAGCTAATTAAAGAGTGGTGATGGCAAAAACGCGGTTTAGAGAGAAAAAGACACATTGGAGTTGAATTTTTCCCATCCTCAAAACAGAAAGAAGAAAAAATAGAAAAGGAAAATAAGAAAAGATAAATATGTATACGTCATAATACGATAGTAAGAGTCTTTATTACTATGTGAAGATATTGAAATGACGATTCCGACACGATCATACGAAGATAATATATGCGCCCACTTAGAGCAGATGAAGATTCTCGGACGGAAAAAAGCGGCACTCGACATCTATTAAACAAGACCAAGATCACAAAGTCATACCATGCTCTCGGGAGAAAGTAGTGATGATTGCCATTTACTATCAAGAATGATGATTTCAAGGTGAAACAAATTCGTTCAAGTTAATATGTTTGATTTGTTTTTTAAATTTATACCAATAATTTTTGAAGATGGTACACAAGATTGGGATGCAAAGACTCAAATATCCGAATTGATGTTCTCATCAGGGGGAGTTAATACGCGTTATACTCTTTTTTTCTTATAAGGTTTTGCCCCATTGGGTTTTCCTTGTAAGGTTTTTAACGAGACAATCAAAAGGATTTCTAAACATGTATACTATTTTTCCTTCTCTATAATTTTTTCCTACTGGGTTTTATTTTAGTTAAGGTTTTAACGAGTTACATTATCTGGTGAATAGACAGTCAAGGGGAGTATTATAAATAGTATTTTATTTATGGTGAATGTTTATATTTTAAAGAGATTTTAGGGTTTATTACGTGGTGGCTACGTCATTTTTTCCCTATAAATAGAAGGATTATATTCCATTGTAATTATCCCAAAATCAATAAGAATTCTCTCTCTACTTTCTCTTCAATACACTTTTACTTTTATTGTTTTATAACATACATTATATTATCAAGTCATTTTACTTGTTATAAATTTATTTTTATGATCATAAATTTCACCTTTTATGGTAGGATACTTGTAAAGATTGTTTGAGTAATTTGATAGTGCAAGTATTAGAACTATAAGTATATATAAATTAAAGTTCTTGTTATTTAATGTATGCATAAGTAGTTCGACTGTAACATATACCTATTTGTTAGATGTAACCATAGTTATAATACTTCACCTGCTTCGATTTAATTACTTAGTCTATTTTAATTTATGCGTCTTACTTGCTTTTTAGATTTTCCATAGAGAATATTATTTTTGTATATTTAGTAAGTTTTTAACTCTTGACATGCTCATTTTATTCTTAATAATATTCTTTTATTAGAATGATTGTTTAATACCACGAGATTCAAATAATAGTTTTGCATATCTTATACACACTTTAATTAAAACCACAAGATTTAAAATTTTCGTTTATATTCTTAAACTTCATTTTAGAAATTAAATTAATGAGATGAAGGAAGTAGATAACACACTTTTTTATTTTAAAATTGTATGCCTACATATGAACAAATCGGGCTCGAGTCTATACGGTTGGCATCAATCATAACTACTGTTCGGTAAACCGGGGTCGAGGTACCAAAGATCGAAGGTCGAGACCGAACAACATCGAATCAGAACACGAAGCCATGGTGCCCAAGATGAGTCTGTCAAGCTCGATTCTGAGAAATGTCCTAGGGTAAGTTATCAAATTTGAATAACGAAGGGACTGGAAATCCCGTGATAAGTAAGTATCTCGGAGGGAATCACGGCATCAATCACCAAGACCGTTAAATCAACAAATCAAGAGATGTTTTACCTTATAAATAGATTCTTGCCTTGTATAAAAGATTATCCCCACGCTATATAAAGGAGCAATGTAATTGTTCAAAGCCATCACACGAAACAATCATCAATACAAAGAAAAGAAGTCTGCTTTTATTACTTTATACATTATTTTATTCGCCTGTTTTCATTTATATTTACTGTTCATGTTGGAGGAATCAGCCAAGACCAGAATCATCCAAGAATTGTGGTTTGTATTTTCTCTCCATTTATTTACTGATTTTAATTTCCGTTATATCATTCATTATTTGTGTCAAACTAAATCACGTATCCTTAAAACCACGTATAAATTCAATTGTTATCCGAAACTAAGGATAAACGAAAACGTTGAAAATATTTGATAGCAATTCCATTAATAATACTATTATATACGAAAATATTTCTATATAAATATAGTTTGAATTGAGAGCATGTAGACGGGGACTGTTTGTGGACTTGAAATTAATGGCCTACTCTGCATTAATATGAACCCATATTTTTCTTTGACTTTTTGCATGTATGATGGATTTTTCTGGTTTTCAGTCTGGCATACAATATCTGTATTGGGTTCGACTAATTCGTATTCGTATCGAGAAGTCTCGCTTTGGGGATAAAATACTCCGTTTAAAGACGATTTCATATTCAAAGTTAAAATCTGAAATCATTAGTTAAAGATCAGAGTACTTACCACTCCACCATGATAAATAATTTATCTTAAATCTAATGTATTTAAGTCATATACCAACAATGATAAAAAGCTATTGCACTTCCAATGCAATTTAATTGATTGTAATAAATTATTATTCTACTTTCAGATTGTCATATTACATTTATTATGAACAATTACTTGTTATAGTAATTTTACTTAAACTCTTAATCTATTTTTACGTGGTTGAAGAAGAACTGTTCAGTTAAACTAAAAAAGATGCGATTTTTCCAACAAAGCAGTTTAGGGGTCGTTTGGTAGGTTGGACTAAGTAAAATAATTTCTGTATAAAAATTTAATCCGTTTAATATAATGTTTGGTTGCTCAATTCAATTTATGCATACCTAATACATGAGATGGATTACTTATACTCCATAGGAGGGCTTAGCTAATACCAAGGAAACCAAAGTATTACTAATCCCTGCATTAACTATACCTGGATAAGACCCTAAAATTACTAAACTGCCTCTCAAACCCTTTTTCTAAATTTCTTTATATACAGAAAGAAGAATATTCAAAGGCATAATTGTAAAGAAAATTTTGTACAGTTTTAAACCAAACACAAGCTAATTTTTAATATAATGAACCAAACACTTGATAAATAAAATCTCAGGCACTATAATCTCTGCATTACTAATTCACATTACTTGTGTTCGTACCTAGTTCATCAATATAAGCATTGGCGATATTAGTTAGGCAACTTATTCTTTTCCTTTGTTTTAGCAGTCATTTCACTTTTATCTCATAGAAATAGCTAATTGGCGGACTCTCCAAATCCCAACTCAAATATTACATTAACTTTGTTTTCCTCTCCTTATTGTTCAATGTCTCTGTCATTTTATGTACTTTTTCCCTATATATTTTCCCAATAGTGAGTTGAGTTAAAGAGAAACAGTCCCATAAGCAAAGTTTGTGTTTGAAAAAATGACTAGTATTACTGGTACTTGTTCTTCTGCTTTAATTTTGAAGCAGAGAGAATCAGGGACTTATTTGTTTCAATACAATGGGCTTAGAGCAATTGAAAGTATGCAAATGCCAGTGGGGTTTAATTCCTGGAAGCCAAAAGGTACAGTAATTTTTTTTCTAGTTCTGCCATTTCAGTTCTTGATTTGCCTGTATACAAATGAAACAAGAATATTTCTTGGCTTTGAATGTTCTTTTATTTATCCTTGATCATATTCACATGGTATTGCTAGCAAAATAATCCCCGTATAAAAATTTAATCCGTCCAATACCATGTTTGGTTGGTCAATTCAATTTACTCCTACCTAATACATGGATTAGTTATACCTCATATGAGGGATTAACTAATACCAAGGAAAGGAAGGGATTATTAATCCCTGGATTAGCTATACATGGATAAGACTTAAAATTACTAAATCCAGACTTATACATTGCATAATTAATTTTTAATACAATGAACCAAACACTTGATAAAAAATAATCCCAGCACTACAATCCCTGCATTACTAATCCCTGCATTACTTGTGTTCGTACCAAACGACCCCTAAGAGTTTAAGTTCTATGTACTGGATACGCTAATAGTATAAAAAGTATATACAACTAGGCTATGTATAAGTAGTGGGGGAGCCACTGTTTTTGAGGGGTATCAACAGTGGCGAAACCAGGATTTTTGTTAACGGATGTCAAAATATATAAAAGTAAACATATGAAAAATCAAGGGAAGTTAAAATATATATATATATATATATATATATATATATATATATATATATATGCATATAAAAAAAAATTACCCACCTACACATTTTATTTTTCCCGTGAAGGGGTGTCAGTTGACACCCCTTGCTATAAGGTGGCTCTGCCACTGGGTGTCAATATCGCTGGAAAATTGCATTGTGTAGATAAGTGATTTGTTGAATGTATATATATGTGTGTTTGTGTGTGTGTTGAATTCTCTTGACTTCGTGTGTATTTACGCCTTTATATTTTGACTTCGTTTAGTGAAAATTCTGGCTCTGTCACTGCGTATAAGGTTTATCTCTATAATACGCATTAATTGATGACCTTATAAAAAATGAGTAACTAACCTGAATGTGTAAAAAATCTTTGAAGTGTCGATGTATATAATTTAAATCCTTCTTTAATTATATCTTGCTCCATAAGTTTTAGATGCTATTGCTATTTCCAATTTAAAAATGCTGTGTTCTTTAAACATAGGCTTTGATGAGATGCTTAGCAAGTTAGCATTCAAGAAATTAGGAAATGGAAATGAATTTACAGCAGTTTTAGAAGACATGGTGAAAGACATAGTTTAATGATTTATTGAGCTTTTGTCCATTTTCCTCTTCTCTAGGTGTCTGGCACTATGATTTGAACTTCACAACTGTTGCAATTTCATATTTGCTGAAGCTACATTATCAGCATGCTCGTCTTCTTAATGTATGTTTACTAGTTACAATCTTTTGTTCTCAATGATATATCATTTGAGTCGACCTTTTCTTGATCTTAAGCGTGGCACGTTCTTAAGTTTTTGTACCGGCGGATGTACTTCTTTATTTCCTTTCCAAAATTCCACGCATAAATTGTATGGTAAACTTGGGTTATCTTGATTTTTCGTGCTTTCGTTGTTGAAAATTCTAATCCAATGAAGTTCTTAAAAGCAGCAAAATGTGGAAGAATCAGGGCGTTGGCTTCAGCTCCCAAAAGAGAAAAGGACCCAAAGAAAAGGATTGTCATAACTGGAATGGGCCTTGTTTCAGTCTTTGGAAATGATATCGACAATTTCTATAATAAGCTTCTTGAGGGACAGAGTGGAATCACTTTGATCGACAGATTTGATGCCTCGAATTACTCTGTTAGGTTTGCAGGACAGATTCGTGATTTCTCATCCGTAGGCTACATAGACGGGAAGAATGATCGTCGTCTAGATGACTGTTGGAGGTATTGTCTCGTTGCTGGCAAGAAAGCCCTTAATGATGCCAATCTTGGTCAAGAAGTTCTTGAAACTGTGAGTCTCAATTGCTTCAAACTTTAAGTTAGAAATAGGTGTAAGCATTCAGAGGCGGAGACAAAATTTCAACTTTATGGGATCTAAATTCTAGAATAGCGACATCAGGTTTTAGTAACTAGGTTCTAAATTTAAATATTGTACATATTTGGTGAATTTTTTAATATAAATATGGAGTTGGACTAAAGCTACTAGGTTCGGCCGAACCTGTATCGACTAGCTCTGCCCCTATAAGCATCCGCATGTAAGAAGAATATAATATCTTATACAACGGAGGAAACAGAAATTCGTATTAGGGGATTCAAATATATACTACAATGTCGCATCTAGGATTTGGACATGTGACATGAAGTAATTTTTGAACCCCCTTTGCCGCTACACTAAAATCTTCCTTTATGTCAAGCGGATTCAACGGGTAATATATAACCAAATATTTTTGTTTTTGGCCTATTTGCACAGTAGTATAATTTTCCGACGAAGGCTAAACCTAATTCCACTTCTGCTCTTACATTTGTGTATTGCAGATGGACAAAACAAGAATCGGTGTCTTAGTGGGGACCGGAATGGGAGGATTAACAGCTTTTAGCAGTGGAGTCGAATCCTTAGTTCAAAGAGGATACAAGAAAATTAGTCCATTTTTCATCCCTTACTCTATCACCAACATGGGATCAGCATTGTTGGCTATAGATACTGGACTGATGGGACCTAATTACTCCATTTCAACGGCTTGTGCGACCGCAAACTACTGCTTCTATGCAGCTGCAAATCACATTAGAAGGGGTGAAGCCGATATTATGGTAGCAGGTGGGACGGAAGCTGCGATCATGCCTACTGGTGTCGGCGGCTTCATAGCTTGTCGCGCCTTATCTCAAAGAAATGATGAACCACATAAGGCGTCAAGGCCGTGGGACAAGAATCGCGATGGTTTTGTCATGGGTGAAGGTTCAGGTGTCCTGGTACACAAACTCGGCCACATTCTTCCTTTTGATAAATTGATTTTATTAGCAACAGAAAGTGTTTCACCACGCCCAAAAAATTATCGTGGCTTTGTAATATGATGGAATTAACTCAATGTGAACAGATAATGGAAAGTCTGGAGCATGCATTGAAAAGAGGTGCTAATATTGTAGCAGAATACTTGGGAGGTGCTGTCACTTGTGATGCTCATCACATGACTGATCCTCGTTCCGATGGGCTTGGAGTTTCATCTTGCATAACAAAAAGTTTGGAAGATTCGGGCGTTTCCCCTGAAGAGGTAAGATTGCGCTTATGCTTTCTGAGAAACATCCTGCTCTTTGCTCCATCCTATGTATGTTCTGTACTATTTGAAAGCTGATATGCAGAATGTTAAATACTTCCTCAAACAGGTGAATTACATTAATGCACATGCAACATCAACCCTTGCTGGAGATTTGGCAGAGGTCAATGCGATCAAGAAGGTCTTTAAGGATACTTCAGAGATTAAGATGAACGGAACAAAGGTGAGAATATTCGTCTTCCAAATAATAACAACTCACATTGGTTGAAAAATCATTCAAATAGATGTTTTTTCGAGCAAAATAACTTGATCATTATTACAAACAAGGATGGGACTACTGTCACCGCCCCTTGCATGTTCTAATACCACTACAAGAAAAGAAATAGCTCTTTTCTATGTGAAGAATGTATGAAAGGGATAGCGTTTTTTTGTCTATGTGAAGAATGTATGAAAGATATATTAATACCTTTAGTTTGATCAGTATCTTTCTTAACTAGACCATTTGTCTAGTAGTATTTTTTTACCCCGGCAAATTGCCCAAGGCTTATTTTTTTCAAGACTATCTAAGAATTTCAATGTTTGGATCAAGGTTTCAAACTGTAAAGCTTATCCGATTTATTTAAAATATATATATATATATCTCGAGTAAATCATGAATTTTCTAGGATATTATAAGAAAATCCGGCTTAATTTATTTCCTTATTTTTTATGATTAACATTGCTAGGCCATCCACTATCGCTCATTTAACATATAGCTCATATGTGCTTAAGCTCACTCTCATCAAATTAAACGTGATCTGTCTGCGTAAAAAATACTACATATAGCAGTGGCTACATAGTGATGTTTAATTTGTTTACCTTTGTTGTTCAGTCAATGATTGGGCATGGACTCGGGGCCGCTGGTGGACTAGAAGCGATTGCAACGATCAAAGCAATAACAACAGGGTGGCTACATCCAACTATTAACCAATATGTAACTACTGACCAACTCTGTTCCTCTATTTATACATTATCCTGCAGTTCAATCGCCGTTCTAAGCTCTAATTTCTTCACTTTTGCATGTAGGACTTGGAACCTCAGGTTACAATTGACACTGTTCCAAATGTGAAGAAACAACATGAAGTGAATGTTGGTATGTATTTTTATCCTTTGGCACAATTCTCCTATCAAAAGTTGGTTAATGAGAAAGTATTGTTGCCTCAAAATAGAGAAGATAAATAGAAAGCAAAAGTAGATATAACAGCCTCATCTAAAAGGCAGCCCGGTGTACAAAGCATTCCGCATTCACGTAGGATCCGAGGAAGAGCCGCAGCCTAAGGGGTGTGATGCAGACAGCATGCCCTAATGCTTGCATTAGGGACGGCTTCTATGGCTTGAACAACCTCATCTAAAAGGCAGCCCGGTTGCACAAAAGCATCTCATATTTACGCATGATCCTGGGAAAGGCCGCACCCTAAGGGGTGTGATGCATACCGCATGCCATAATGCAAGAATTAGGAACGGCTTCTATGGCGCAAACAGCCTCATCTAAAAGGCAGCCCGGTGCACAAAGCATCCCACATTCAAGTAAGGTTCGGGGAAGGGCCGCACCCTAAGGGGTATATGATGTAGACAACCTACCTTAACGCAAGCATTAATGGCGGCTTCTATGGCTCGAACAACCCCATCAAATATTTCTTATTTCTCCCCTTGTTTTTGCAGGTATTTCCAACTCATTTGGATTTGGAGGGCATAACTCAGTGGTTGTTTTCGCGCCATACAAGCCTTAAACAAAGTTTAAGACTTTTTTTTCATAGTTTATAGAGGCTTATATTGGGAAAACTCACAACTTTCCCGAGATACGGCTATGGTTAATTAGTCATTTCTCTGTTTTTATTCAAAATCTATGTTATGAGATCATAAGATAATGACTGTAACAAGATTATGATTCATATGGTGCAAGCTTGCAATTATGATTATTTAAAATGTATACCTCTAATAATTCCTATGTACAACAACTGTTTTTGAAATTGCAAAAATGTATTAACTGTAGGTCTTGTTTGACTGTATACAAAGGGCGACCGGCTAGGAAAAGTAAATAGTAATCCAATTCCCCGTCCTCGTCCAACTTGACACCTTCTTTTAATGGCGGAGTCAGAATTTTTTACTAAGGAGGCAAAATATAAAAAAATAAACGCATGAAGAGGAAGGGCCGCACGACGAGATTATCTAGTCAAATATTTAATTTAGTCGATAATATTCCTACTTGCATAGATTAATTTTAGTGTTAAATTTATAAGCCACTTCCTTTGTTTGATTCGCACATAAAAAAAAAAACTTGTCAATTCAAAAATTTTAATAGCAAAAAAATTAGATCTAGTTTCTTTAAGTGGACTTAACCAATGGGCAAAGAAAGAGTCAAAAATAAATTCGTGCCATAGCTTTTCTTTTTTCGGGTGTAAATTTATAAATGGTCGTATAATTATGAATTTTTTTCACCAAAGTCATATAACTATGTTTTTTCATATTAAAATCATAAAACTTTTACTAACTCACACAAAAATCATTATAACCGAAAAATATATTTTTCCGGTAGTATTATCTTATTCTATTTTTTCATTTATTTTTCGACTAATAAATAATAATATAATTAAAAATAAGAATGAATCAACCCGACCCGACATGACAATAACTATATATAAAAATTAAAATAATATTAAAAGTGACATATTAAACCAATAAGTATATGACATGTTTCTTCTATGTACATAATCATTTAACTATGGTTAATTTAATATAATACATTCTTAATTAATTCATTACTTAAACTATGTTAAATCCATACGATTTGGTATAAACATCGAGTGTGAATTAATTTCTTACGGGTTGCAGTTATCAGGTTTGGTGCGTCTAGAATGCAATGTGTCGCCTCTTGTGTGTTTCAACCTAGTGAATGAGATGAAATATAAGAAAAATGCTAGATATTTTAATTTTTGTGAGTTATTTTAGTACGAACATTATATAAAGTTCTAATAATACTTATTCGATCTAATAGAATGATTTTTTCGTATCCAGACTAATATCAATTCAAGCCATTTTATGGATAAAATGTGACCAATTAACCAACCAACAAAATCACTTGTTACAAATAAGATCTTGTTGGCCTAATTATTGATTAAAAGATTTAGCTTGTGTGAATTGTTATTAGTTTGATACTAGGGGCGGATCTACGTTGTCCGTGTCGGGTGCTCAAGCACCCATTAACTCCGACGCAACCTCTGTATAATTATATAGAAAATATAGGGAATACTGGTATAAAGAACTAGCAAGCACCCATTAAACAAAAAGTCTTCTGGGTGCTTTGGTTAAGAGGTGATAATAGAGTGCACAAATATGAAGTGGTTAGGGATTGATTCTTGCATGAACCAATTTTTTTATATGGCCAGAGAGTGAGCACCCACGACCTTAAAATCCTGGATCCGTCACTGTTTGATACCAATAATGATAGTCGTTTCAGTATCTTAAGAATACATATATATCCACGATTAAAAATAAATTGATAGTACTATATACCTTGTTTCGTATAGAGTATCTAAAAGTAAACAAATGTGTATATTAAACTTCGACTTCAAATATTCTATTGCTTTTCCAACCACATGCGTAATATCTTTATCTGAAAACGTGTGTCGTACCTTGACTTAGAACTTCAACTAGTACTTAATTGTTTTTTCTATATATGTGAATCACCATCTCTTACATATTTAGAAATTAAGGATTTGGTACCCTTATACCTTGCACTTGCATCATCACTTTCCTTGAATTGAAAGCATCTAGAACACTAAATCAAGTATGTGATTAAGTTATATGCACCGTCAATATAATTATTTTTTATACTATGATCGTTTGGTACGAACACAAGTAATGCAGGGATTAGTAATGCAAGGATTAGTAATGCAGAGATTGTAGTGTTGGGATTATTTTTTATCAAGCGTTTGGTTCATTGTATTAAAAATTAATTATGCAATGTATAAGTTTGGATTTAGTAATTTTAAGTCTTATCCATGTATAGCTAATCCAGGGATTAGTAATCCCTTCTTTTCCATGGTATTAGTTAATCCCTCATATGAGGTATAACTAATCCATGTATTAGGTAGGAGTAAATTGAATTGACCAACCAAACATGGTATTCGACGGATTAAATTTTTATACGGGGATTATTTTGTTTAATGCGGCTACCAAACGACCAGTGTAATTTAACTGATTATTGCTAATAGGTTCTCTCTATTTTTTAAATTACCATATTAGTTTAATGACATTTGTTCGATTTGGCTCACCTCCAGTTTAGTAATCCTCCAATTCCACTAGTGCACATTTAATATAATGACATCTGTTCAATATTCTATTTTTCTAACCAAACCTTAAACCATGGTTAAAACTAAAAGAAATCCTTATATTTTATCATTTCCTTATAATTAGCAGTATATAATAGGCGAGAATCTTGCCATTTTGGTAACTGAATTACTTGTAACAATTAAGCCCTTTTTCATAAAGTTTTATTTTATTTTTTATTTTCATAATTTAAATTTCTAAATCGTTAAACTTTTTTCTCCCCAAAGTCCATACCTTCGAATGAAATATTATTTTCATAAGCACCATAAAAGTTTCTTTTTAGTTCTTACACCTTTTTGTATTTCTTAGAAACCAAATAGTGGACTATATTGTGTTTCTTGTACTTGACAATTGCATTGTTAAAATATTTTGTTGAAGCTAATGTGAAGAAAAAATAAAATTAAAACATGAGTCAAGAATAAATTTCATTCTTTCCAACCTAACGAAATTCTAACAAGATTTTTAAATAGAGATTATTTTTTTTCCAATTTAAAACTAATCCACCAAGTGAATTTTTAGTTTAACAAGGGTTAAGGGATTGTTTAGTCTAAATGAATCATGACCCTTAGATCTAAAAATGAACATATTTCATTCAATTTTTCGGCCTCGGTCAGTTTTTGTCAAGTTTTAGTGCTAATGAGAGTTGAATTCGTAATAGTTCTAAATTTTTAGTGAGAACAATCATTTGGTTTTGTTCGTTCTTTGACTGTTCTGTTCCCCCAAATAAAAAGAGAGCCTTCATTTCTTCCACCTTTTCTGTACGTACGAGTAGTGAAGAAGTATAGAGCACTTTAGTTGGTTGTTGACCAAAGACGAGGAGATAAGGGATGAAGGATATTCATGACAGTACAGTTAGTATGATCGTTATTTCCTGCGCAGCCCTTGTCTGTAGTGATATCCTAATTCGGCTACCTCCCCCACTTATCAAGGCAGACATCAGAAACGAACTATTGCCAAGGGAGATTGGAGCACTCTATGCCCCATCACCTACAAAAAGATCAGTTACGAAAGTACTACGCTTCTCAGGGTCCTCTACGTCAGAGTGACCCCGCCGGAGCGATCCAGTCACCCAAAGTTAAAGTTCGATTTGTAACTTTTGTTTATATTACAATAAAAAGACGCCATTTTTGTTGTACAATGTAAACAAACAAAAAAACCATGACCTCAAAATGACATTATTTTAATTAAAATCACGCTGCTAATAACTCAAAAAGTTGCGAGCATTTATAGTCGGTCAAAGATTTCGTCGTCCATGGTCAAAGATATGTGTAAGCAAATAGGAATAAAATGGAGAGGATACTACAATTTTGAAGAGAATTTTGTGTAGAAAATATAAGAAAGATCTTAGTTTTTATGTACTATCAGCTGTTGCAATCGCAAGATATATGTCAAAGATTGGGGGGAGGCCATATTTAGCTAAGATTCATCGGATACAAAATATATATAGATTTAGCAGGCATTTGGACATAAAAATTATAATTTATAGAAAAAAAAATTAGTATTTGGAGTTAAGTTGAAAATTAGTATTTGGAGTTTAAAATTATGTTTGGACGTGTATTTCACTTGAAAAAATATTGTAGTTTTGTATGCAGGGGAAAAAATCCGAAAAATATGAAAAGTAGTCAAAATCACTTTTTAGATTTTGAAAAACTCATTTTCGTTAAATCTCCAAAAACTAATAAAATTTCATGAACAAACATGTTTTTGAAAAAAAAAATCAAAAAAAAGAAAAAACAAATTATGGATAAATGGGTCTTTAATATTTATACAATATACGCAATATGATTTTTCGACAAAGGATTAGTGTTCGGCATGGCTATCCTTCGGTGACAGTATCTCCCTTGTCTATGAGTACCACCATCTGCGTTTCATTTATATGACAGTACTTAACTAGCATACAGTTTAAGAAAGAAATAAAAAATTTTGAAATTTATAGTCTAATACAAGTTATCGATATTTATGTGATTATAAATTATCTCATCTCACCAAAGATAAAATGAAAAATTTAAATTTAAATTATTTCTATAAAAACTTGTATGAGTTCCTATAAATAGTAGGCCTTCTCAGACACATTAATACATCAGATAATCTACAGCAGCAGCACCAAAAAATGGAAACTATCGCCGCCGCCGCGACTACCGTTAATAGCCCTCTTCACTCTCTCAAAGTCATGCATAGATGCATGGTCCTCAACCGTGCATTTGCTCATATTTACATATTTGCCATCTTAGCTCTCTTCTATCACCACATAACACAAATATTTCACCACACAGCCATAACACGCATTTTCATGTCAATTTGTGACATGATCCTAACCTTCATGTGGAAAAGTTCTCAGTCTTTTCACATGCACCCCATAACACGCAAAGAATTCCCCGAAAAACTCGAAAATTTTAAAAAAATTCCCGCGTTGGATGTATTTATTTGCACGGCGGATCCGTACAAGGAGTGTACGGATCCGCCGGTTAACGTGGCGAACACGGCTTTGTCCGTGTTGGCATACGATTACCCAACGGAGAAGCTCTCGGTCCACGTGTCGGACGATGGAGGTTCGGAGCTTACTCTGTTTGCTCTTTTGGAAGCTGCAAAATTTGCTGTACATTGGCTGCCGTTTTGTAGGGATAATTGGGTTTTGGAAAGGTGTCCCCATGCATATTTCAGGTCGTCTAATTATGCAGCAAACTCCCAGTTTCATACAGTTAAGGTATTTTTTGTTTGTTTGTTTCTATGAAAGTCTGATTAATTTTGCATGGGAGCTAAAAGTTCAGCTTGTTATTGAGCAAAAAATAGACTTTGAACACTCGTGCATGGTTCACTAGCATATTCTACTTTGCCACTCGCAGCTCATGAATGCTATCAGGTTGGATGAGCCAATAACCAGAGGCAGATGTAGAGTTGTAATACTGGCATGGGCGGATTTATAGGCAAAAATATGGGGCAAGTGAACTCATGGTCTCTCCGTAAAATTAGATTTTTTATGTACATATTTTCTAAAATTGGTATAATATTAATTGTTGGCATGCATCTTCAATAAGATTGAACGATGCACTTGGTTGAAGGTTAAGTTAATTACTAAGGGGTCGTTTGGTAGGTTGTACTAAGTAAAATAATCCCTGTATAAAAATTTAATCCGTCCAATACAATATTTGGTTGCTCAATCCAATTTATGCATACCTAATACATGGAATACTTATACCTCATAGGAGGGCTTAGCTAATACCAAGGAAACCAAGGGATTACTTATACCAGGTTTAACTATACCTGGATAAGACCCTAAAATTACTAAACCACCCCTCAAACCCTTTTCCTAAATTTCTTTATATACATAAATACAAATGCTTGATGGGCTACTATAACAATAAAAATATAGCTATTAATTACACGAAATAGATCCCACAAAAAAATAATACTACAATGTTTGTACAGTAGTCAACTAGCTCATGCCCTTAACTCAATTAAATGAAATAGAAAATTCCACAAATATTCAAGGGTATAATTGTAAAGAAGATTTTGTGCAGTTTTAAACTAAACACAAGCTTAGATTATACATTGCATAGCTAATTTTTAATACAATGAACCAAACACTTGATAAAAAATAATCTCAGCACTACAATCCCTGCATTACTAATACCTGCATTACTAATCCTTGCATTACTAATCCTTGCATTACTTGTGTTCGTACCAAACGACACCTAAGAGGAATAAGGATCCTTTCTCATTTAATACATTTTTTTCTTCCTTTTTTAATAGTACACTCATATACTAAAAATCTTAAATCCGTCTCTGAATACTGTTATTTTTGCATGATCCATACATGCAGCTGATGTACGAAAGCATGATCTGTGAAAATTTTCTTTTGTTCTTAGAGCTCTCCCAAAAAACCGACCCTTTGTAAATGAAAACTCGAACTATATATAGGAGGCCTCCCCCAAGAACCCTTTTCCCCCAAAAAATCCGAAAATAAACGGACAAAACAAAAAAAAGAAAATCAAAAACTTATCTCTGTCGAAAACTCCAAAACCCTTTCAAAACCGAATCCGGGACAAATGGAAGGCGAGGATTGATTAATAATCAATCCACGGCCCCCATTTGTACTCCGAAATAGAACGAGAAAAATTGAATTTGATTAATTCAACTTATAAGACTTTGGAACAATTAGAAAATTACAAAAACGAAACAATTCAGTTTGAACAGCAAAGGGCGATTAATCAAGTCCGACAACGGGTTTTCCAACAAGCCTTACGAGGAGCTCTAGGAACTCTGAATAGTTGTTTGAACAACGAATTACATTTACGTACCATTAGTGCCCCCGAGTGTGGTCCCAAATGCGCCAAAACCCTCGAGTGTACGCCTTTGCCAGGGGTTTGTTAGAGCCGTAGTACGTGAGGAAGAGGGAGGGGGGAGGGAACACGGACGAGTTGGGGTTTCAACTCGTCCGAGTTTGGGCGAGTTTGGTGGCGGAAATCGGCGGTGATAGTGGTATGAAGGGTGGCAGCGGCGGGTGTTTGGGGTTAGGGCGGAAGAGAAGATTAGGTTTAGGGTTTGGTTTAAGGATCTTTTATATTTAGTTGGGGATGATTTTGGGCCGTTGATCTCATTGTGATCAACGGTCCAGATCGGGCAAGGGGTTTGGGTGTTGGGCTGACCGGTTGGGCTGGGGTATTTGGGCTAATTTCTTTTGAAATTTTGGCCCAGTTCGTTTTTAACTCTAATTAATCCCTCTCTTTAATTGTTAACTAATTTTCTATAAAACAAAAGTCCTAGTAATATAAAAAATAAAAATCCTAATTCATCAAAATGTGAAACTAAACTAAATTAACTATTTATAAAATTTAACACGATGTTAGGCTCTACGAATTAAACATTAAAACTAGGCCAAGATAAAGATGCACTATTTAATGATTTTCAATTTTGTTTCTTGAATTAATGACCTAATACTTAAATATGAGTAATTATAGATCCAATTAATTATTAAAAATGGCTAATAATCAATTCGAACTATTTTATTTATTTTTAGGAGTATTTAGGGCAAGGCAAAAATCACGTGCTCACAATATATGTATTAGCTTTGGTATTATTAGTCCCTTCTTTAGTAGTATTTTTCACAACCTTTGTACAACTATACACCATATTCAGTATTATTCTTATACATAGCAAGCCATGGTATTAGCAATATCATAGTTATTAATATATGGATAAGCATGTATAAAGATAAAATTGCTCTTTTAAGACCTTGAATAAACCAAACTAAACAGTCGATAAGATATAATATTAGCATAACTAATCTCAGCATAACTAATATCATAGTTTTTAATATATGGATAAGCATGTAGAAATATAAAATTGCTCTTTTAAGACTTATAATAAACCAAACTAAACAGTCGATAAGAAATAATTATCTTAGCATAACTAATCTCAGCATAACTAATATCAGTATTATTAATACATCATAATACTATTCTTATACACCCTATCAAACGACCCATAGTGTAAAATAACTTTTAAACTAACAATGCTTATATAACTTTAAATTTTTTCACGATATAACTTACTCTCCTTTTACCCTAATCCTTCAAGCAGGTTTTATTGGCAAACGACACAGACAAAAACATTACAGATGTTTTTATGCCAAATTTTGTCTATATTTCCAGGCAGAAATGCAACACTTCACCTCACCATTTTAAAGCAGGAGCACTTAACGTTCTGGTAAGCCAATTCCACCCGCCATAGTAGAAGCAGATATAAAATTCCAAATAATAGAATTTGAGTATGGTAAAATTTACCCATTTAGTTTATATTATATTAATAAATGTATGATATATATTAAATATAATAAACTTTTATTTTTAATCATGTTTAATTATAATATATTCTAGTGACCTGATTAAATTAATTATGACCTGATTAAATTAATATAATTTGGTGTAGAGACCGACTGTGGTTACACCTACGTATTTAAATATCTTTCTACTATAAGCAGATAAATCTTATAATTACCTCCTCTGTCTCAATTTCTCTGATACACTTTTCGCTTCTTAAAATTCAAATTATGTGAACTTTTACCAATATTTTAAAATATATATTTTGATCTTATTGATATAAAAAGAATTACAACTTAAGTACTTTCCATATAGTTTGTAAATATTTTAATTTTAGTTTTAGAATATTAAATTGATTGTATCTAACTTAGCTTCGAAAATAAGTTAAATTAACTCTCGAGAAGCCAAAAGTATCACATAATTCAAGTTTACAGAGGGAATGTTAGATATTCTATATATATAGCACATTTCTATACTGTTGTGATTTTTCATGCTTGTTTCGGAAACAACCTCTTTATCTGCACGAGGCAGGAGTAAGACTGCGTACTCACTATCCTCCCCAGACCTCACTTGTGAGATTATACTGGATTTATTGCTATTGTGAGATTATGCCACTGAGTTCAAATTTCTGGCCCAAATTAAACCATTGGGCATGGATGGGCTTCTTGGGCCCAATTACTTAGGGACTGGGTGTTTTTTCCATCGTCGGGCTTTGTTTGGCGGCCCATCAACATTTGTGCAGCAAGAAATGATTCCAGATCATGCGGTGAACAAGCCCATTATTAAGGCCCAAAACATTCTAGAGCAAGCTCACAAAGTGGCAAGCTGCAATTATGAGAACAAAACTAATTGGGGTTTCAAGGTATGTCTATGTTTTATTTTCTTTTTTCGTCATCAATGGCAGAAGCAAATTCAAAATTTAAACTTTATGAGTGCAGTTCCGTAAACTATCACAACTCAGTCTATCTACTTGGTTCCTATAAACTTATATCTTAGCCTCAGTGGCGGATCCAGGATTTTAAGATCGTGGGTGCTTACTCTCTGGCCATATAAAAAAATTGATTCATGCAAGAATCAATCCCTAACCACTTCATATTTGTGTACTCTATTCTCACCTCTTAACCAAAGCACCTAGAAGACTTTTTGTTTAATGGGTGCTTGCTAGTTCTTTATACCAGTATTTCCTGTATTTTCTATATAATTATATAAAATTTACGTCGGGGTTAATGGGTGCTTCAGCACCCGGTACAGTCAACATAGATCCGCCCCTGCTTAGCCTCTATATCCGCCTCTGTTTAACATGGATGTCATGAAAAGCCCAACCGAAGTAATGGTCTGTAGTTCGAATTGTGATCTCTTTATCATTCCACGGAAGTTCCTATTCTTAGATTTCGATTACTATATGCTGTTGTTTTTGCTTGGGTAATCTTATTTCTCTGGCTGTTGTTATTGGTTCTTTTCTTCTCCACTACTGTATTTCTGCTTTTCTTGAGCCGAGAGTCTATCGAAAATAACTTTTCTACCTTCACAAGGTAGAGATAAGGTATGCGTACACACTACCCTCCCCAAATCCCACTTGTGACCGAACTAACAACAAAAAGATGTGCAGATGGGCTTTAGATATGGATCATTGGTGGAGGATTTCTATACTGGTTATCAACTTCACTGTGAAGGTTGGAAATCTGTGTTTTGCAATCCAGAAAAGCCAGCATTTTTAGGACATGCACCTCTTTCTCTCATTGATGGGCTTATTCAAATCAAACGATGGTCCATGGGCCTTCTTGAAGTGGCTTTCTCAAAATACAGCCCACTTACATTCGGCGCGCGGTCTTTGGGCCCTATAATGGCCCAATGTTATGCTTACTATGCATTTTGGCCCATTTACTTCATACCCGTCACGTTCTATGCTTTCTTTCCGCAACTCTCTCTTCTCACCGGAGTTCCCATTTTCCCGAAGGTATCTCTTGAATTTTTTTTTTAAATTACTCGTTCATAAGTTCCATCTCATTCAAAAGTCAAAGTAATAGGCATGTGCTTTGTTGAATTTCTTTGATTGGTAGCCGACCTTGTTGAATTTCTTTGGTTGGTAGCCAACCTTGTCAACATTGAAGAAAAAGAAGGAAAAGTGTGTGTAAATTGTCAAATATAATAGGCTTTAGAGAGTGAGGCTTTGGCTATAAAAGGAGAGCTTCAGCTCTCATTTCTACACACCAACAAAGAGAGAAAGAAAGAGTGATGTTTCACAGGCAAGTCTGTGAGGAAAAATGACAAGTCTGTGAGGAAAAATAGAGAGTGAGCGATATTGTAATGAGGTGAGAATATCAAAAGAGGGTTATTTCTTTTGAGTCTTGTTGTAGTCTTTGGAGTATTTTACTCGTCTATAGTGATATCAGTTGCTCGTCTCCGACCGTGGTTTTTTCCCTTATTCAGAAGGGTTTTTTTCACGTAAAAATCTTGGTGTCATTGTCACTATTTTATTTTTGTTAATTACCGTATCTCGATGCTACGTTATTATTCCCAACACTCGTGATATTAGGTCTTCATAAAAGTTATTTTAATTATAAAATATGATTGCGTAAGCTCACATTTTCATTTATATTAACTTCAGATCTCCAATCAAGAAACGTTTTTGCATATTTTTCTATTTCTTGGAGCGTATGCACAAGACTGCTTAAATTTTGTCTCAGCACAAAGGTCATTACAAAGATGGTGGAATTATCAAAGAATGTGGATGATATGGGGGTTATCATCATTTCCAATTGGAACTATCGAGTACTTGACGAAACACCTTGGTATGACCACACAAAGGTTCAATATAACAAGCAAAATAGTCAATCATGACCAAGATAAAAGGTATAATGAAGGAATTTTTGAGTTTGGGATCGCTTCGCCTATGTTTGTGCCCCTAACAACAGCAACAATAATAAATTTAACGGCATTCCTAAAAGCAATATTGAGTTTTTCCAAGGGGGAAAGTTTCAATGGATTATTTCTCCACACTCTTATTGCTTGTTTTGGAGTAGTAAATTGTTTGCCAATGTATGAAGCTATGGTCTTAAGAGCTGATAAAGGAAGGATGCACACCAATATTACTATCATCTCAACATTTTTAGCTTGGTGTCTTTACAAAATGTCTTCTTGTCTTGTAGGACATATGTAACATCATACTTATATTTCTTGTGATTTTCTTAATACATACCTATTTTAATTTTGGTGTTTGCAACATCAATAAAAGAGTACAATTTTCTCTTTCTGGATTGATATTTGCTGGTTTTGAGCAAAATTTTGGTCAACAGACGTTTTTAGTTTTATACTTTTGAGTACTTTCATTAAGAATATTAGAGTCTATGGCTCTATGCACTAATTAGTATACAAACCGAATAAAACGAAGTTACCGAACCGAATAAACCGAAACCGAAAGAAGAAAAAAATTGAACCATACCGAATTTAATTAGGTATAGTATTATTATAGGATTCTAAGAAACCAAATACCAAAAATACCGAATCGAAATGTTTAAATACCGTAGCGTACTGACCGACAAACACCCCTCGTCCTAGCTACTCAATCAGCAAAGCTGAAGCAGTGAAACGGGGTTGTTATTTTCCAGAAAGTAAAAGATTTTGAATCTTACAAGGAGATAATTGAATCTAGACAATTTCAATCTTTCATATATGTAATTCTAGACAATTGAATTTTCAATCTTTCAATCTTTAATTTGCGCTTGGACATGAATTTCACTTGGAAAAAGGAGTTAAAACATTTATATATGAAAACCCTTATTTCCTTGACACTCATCAAACAAGTTTTTCAATTTTGTCACCAGTAGATATCTTTATCTCCTTCTATAAGGACAGGAAATTAACAAACGAATAATTTAGTAAGCGGGATCAAGAAAAAAGTTCTGTTTTTTCTTCAAGAATTTAGTTCAGATACTGATGACCAGTATCTAGCAATACTCGATATTTTATAGCAATACTCGATATTTTATCCACAACATCCCACTTTTTTTTACTACCCAGGGTTTCGATACATTTCGCAATCGAGAAATCTTTATTGGTGCAGGTGCAATTCGAGAACAATTAGACGACCTAGATTTACGAATTATTATAAAGAATTCTTTGGTAGAATGGGAAGAATTGGGGGAAGAAGGGCACACAGGGGAATGAATGGGAAGGTCGAAAAGTTGAAAGAATAGAGGAAATGGTGTAGATCTCAGTTGAGAGACTGAATGCGGATATTTATTTATTTTTAAGAATATTACATATTGTTTTAACTTGTTGGTGGTCCATAACAACCACAAGTCCACAACTGCAACATTGTGATTTTCTTTTGTTAATTCTCGTTTTTTTAAATGAAAAAAGTGTGATTTATATACTGGAAAAAAGTGGAGTAATTCGTATTTATATTAGTAGTTGCTTAGATTTGTGTTAAATGGATAATGCAAACACATCTCAATACCCTAAAAAGACGATTATTGTAGTGTTCTAACAGCGGCAGATCAAAGAAGAACTTGACGAGCGAAATCCGCTACAAACTTTAATGT
Organism: Nicotiana obtusifolia; assembly: GCA_002018475.1. Taxonomy (NCBI): domain Eukaryota; kingdom Viridiplantae; phylum Streptophyta; class Magnoliopsida; order Solanales; family Solanaceae; genus Nicotiana; species Nicotiana obtusifolia. Next base: position 55,876 of record MCJB01017864.1, on the reverse strand, counting down.
TTCATCTAGAGTAGATTGAGAAAAGTTATCATCATCCCTAGCTCTCTCTCCACATGAACGTATATGACAAATTTTTAGTGGAAACTAAAGATAGCCAATTATATAAAAACAAGTCGTTAATTCTTAGATTATACTCCTTCAGTACCTTAATGTACACTGTTATTGTTTGGAGAGTACAAAAGAGTTTTTAATCGCAAATTTTCATATATTTTTAAATGTTTTGAATTGTTAATTTATATGGTACTTTTTATATAGTTTCTAAATATGTAAATATTATTTTGAAAAATTTAGTGATTTTGTGTTCTAATTCACACCAAAAATTAAATAATTTGACCCTCGTGTTCCAAATCGTGTGACATAAAGTGAGAGGGAGTATTGCTAAAAAGACTATTTTTTTTTTTTTCATAGTGTTCTACTGATGTGGTGAAGCACTAATTAAACCCTTAGAGAATACATAATCAACCACCGACTGGCTTATTTTTACATGTATTTTATATAGTAGATGAATCTTGTTTTTATAATTGAAGATTACAGTGATCTCATCAATCACATAGATAAAAGAAATATAAATGCATCAACTTTAATTACACTAAATATTAAAATCCTCACTACATCATCATCATCTAGAGACAGCGAGATCATCTTTTGAAATTTCGTTTTAATGTTCAAATTAGTGTGTGGAAGGAAAGGAAGAAAGAAGGCGAACATGAATATTAAGCGAGTTTGTTAATCAATATGGCATGTTTAGACTGAGATGGTTGAAGAATGAGGCGATCGAGAAAGTCGTGGGTCTCGTAGTACCCGCATACGACAGTTCTGTGGAGCTTTTCGGGTCGAAACCTGTTCGAGGCCGGCCGCTGAAGCAAGAGGAAATAGGTATAAGCTGGATTAATAAAAGAAAGATAAGAAAAGTGTACAAGATTCCAATCGGACTACCTCTGAAGGAAGATGGCGGCGAGGAAGGGTAGCCACCGACCTATAGTTATCCTTAAACTTCCGTGCTTGGTGGAGAAGAAGCGAACAAAAGTACGCTCGCTTGCTGTCTTGTTCTCTGGCGCCTCGATTATAATGTAGTTGTAGTAGTTATTTAGTGGAAAATATGTTAAGATTCGCCCATAGAACCTATCTTTCGCGTATTATGAATGTCAATTGCCATTTAGCTAATAACCATGTGGAGATTGAGGTTCAACAAGCGATATTTTTTAATACTGCATTTGACACAGTTGTTCGAATCTCTTATGATATGCATGTTATGAAGAGCTCCATTTAAGAGGATAAATAGCTTTTAAATATAAAGCAATTCATATTTATACCTCAGTAGTGATATATCTACAAGACCTATAAAATGGGAGGGAGGAAAAAACAAATATTCTTTATTTAATATTTAATAATTTTCTTTCTTCAAAGAGAAGATAGGAGATTTTTTTTTTTGCTTTAGGATCTCAAAGTTTATAGTTGCCAAATTGACCACCATCATTTATTCTTTTATGGTAAGAGATTCCTCATCTCCTTAAAGTGGTCCTAAATATTTATGCTAAAATCCTTCTAAGAACCTATTTGATTTTACAATAAATATTGATCCTAAATATTCCTGTGGAGTCAAACAAATTTTTTACTACAATTCAAACATTTTAAAAATATTTTCATGTGGTTTCTAAAAGAATAACTACTTTAATGGCGATTTATTCGACTTTTGTGACGACTATAATTGCTACAAAATATCAGCACTTATGCGACTAAATAGGAGAGATCCATTATGATGGGATGGACCGTTCTCGAATTCCGGCCGGCATTTCTGTCACGCGGCGGAAGACTCACGCATACTGGGAGGGTACGGCTTCAAGGGATGGACTCGATCGAACGGCCAACCACTTGCTATTTTTGTAGGAGATGAAATCCAAAAGACCATTATTAGCGTGTAGTAGATTGGCCCGAGTGCGTAATAGGCCAGTCGAGAAGAAATTAAATCAATAGATTGAACGGTAGATAAAGGATCAGTTAGTGACACTCTTTTTTGCTTATTGAATGACTACACACTTGTAAAACCAGTCATTACATAAATGATGTGATGCATCTTACTGTGATTTTTAATTATTTATTGTCTGTTAGTGTATCTAGGAATTGTAACAAATGGAGTATACTCCACGAATCCTATTTTTTGAACTTACGTAGTATTATGTAAATAAAATTTTCAGTTTCTCAAAAAAAAAAAAACAAAAAAAAAGTATACTCCACAATTCTTAAAAGGAAAGATGCAAAACAAGCAAAAACAGAAAATTGTTTTTGTTTTGGAAACTAAAAATTTTCATTATCAATGGAGTAATGTACAGTAAAACATCCCGCCATATATAGCAAAAATTTCTTTTTCTTTTTTTTGGTGTAACCATATCTTGACTAAAAATTAAATTTATTAAGTGCATGTAATATTAATCTTACCATAGGAACGATCAAATTGAGAAAGTAAAGACTGATATTTATGATGGATTATGATAATTGTTTAGATGGTGTAGCTGGGCGTAGCAAAGAGGCAGCGGTTATTACTTGCGATCAAATATAATAGGCTAGCGGTTGTCTTAAGTTTGTACCGAATGGCCAATTATGTCAGAACCTCGTTGAAAATTACTTTTTCTTTTTAAAATACTTTTGGTTTCCTCTATTGTTTTTGCAATAGCAATTTCTTTGTTTTTTTCCACCTTGTGGTAATTTGAAAAAAGAAAAAAGAAAATAAGGAGCTCATACATCGATACTACAATGCCGTACAATCATTGCACACTACTTTTATTCTCCATGGATACTAAAAATACAATCATGATTTGTAGCAAAATAATTATACAATAGTTTTATCTGATACTATATACATTGGAAACTAAGATTTATGACTAGTCATAAATCCCCTTGCGGTTAAGGTAATGAATTCGCGCATGGCTAGCTTCCATAGTGTGACGGACGGTGGGTATAAGGCCCAGGAACGAATTCATTGCTGTACGGCTGACCGGCGATTATTAGCGATTCCGGCTTCATGCAGGCGAATTGCAGCCTGCAATCCGAACTGAGAACGGGTTTTTTGGGGTTAGTTCATCCTTGCTGGATCGCAATCATTTGTCCCCGCCATTGTAGCACGTGTGTCGCCCAGAGCATAAGGGGCATGATGACTTGAGGTCATCCTCACCTTTCTCCGGCTTATCACCTGCAGTCTTTCAAGGTTCCAAACTCAACGATGGCAACTAAACACGAGGGTTGCGCTCGTTTCGCACCTTACGGCACGAGCTGACGATAGCCATGCACCACCTGTGTCCGAATCATAGGGAATAACTAAGGAAAATTAAAGTATAACAAAGTAAGTCCATAAAAAAGTCAATAAAATTCAACATATAGCATATATACATTAAAAAATTAGTTTATATATTTACGTGTTATTTTTCGATAATACAAAAATGGCTTCGCCACTATTAACGAGCTTATACTATGAAGGTGATATTAAATCAATTATGCTTCGATCTCTAACTAGTAACTTATCTTTTGTATGAAGCTTCTACTATCCATTTTGTTTTTGGATTTTCCGTCCGGCTCTAAACTCAAGATCTCTAATTAAAGATGAAATTGTACCGTCCATTTTGTTAAATTCATGCAAATTCAACAATAGAGGATCACTTATTATCATTCACTATTTCTAAACTTAGTGCTAAAGTATAACATCTTTTCTTATTTCATTAAAGATGCAGTGGGATGTTAAATATTTCTACTTTTTCACAAATTTCATTCGAGAATGAAATCCTTTTTAGTAAAGCTCTAAAATCTTCAATAGTAAATTTTGTACCACGAACTCAAAGTAGTTGGATAATTCTCCAAAAACCAAATACTTATTTGAAATGAGTATCCAACTAATTCATACTATGGGAGATAGTGATCCATAGACTAATAAAGGGTGGTTTGGTAGGCTGTACAAGTAAAATAATTCCTGTATAAAAATTTAATTCGTCCAATACAATATTTGGTTGTTCCATTTAATTTATGCATACCTAATACATTGATTACTTATACTCATAAGAGGGCTTAGCTAATACCAAGGAAACCAAGAGATTAATAATCCATGCATTAACTATACCTGGATAAGACCCTAAAATTACTAAACCGCCCCTCAAGCCCTTTTAATTTTTAATATTCAATGATATAATTGTAAAGAAGATTTTATACAGTTTTAAACCGAATACAAGCTTAGATTATACATTGCATAGCTAATTTTTAATACAATGAACCAAATACTTGATAAAAAATAATCACAGCACTACAATCCCTACATTACTAATCCCTGTATTACTTGTGTTCGTACCAAACGACCCCTAAGAGTTGTAGTGAAGTATATGAAATCTTCTTTGGTAGGGACTATTTTACCTTCTAATATGAGACGACGTGTTACCCCCAATACGAGACTTTCCGATGTGTTGACGTGAATCCAAATTTAGTCAGGTCCCAATATGAGTACCGAATATCGGATGTTAAATCAGAAAAGATTGATGCATAGAATATTTCTCTATTCTTTAATCCATTGAATTGGCAACAAGTAACAGCCCAAGTGCCCAACTACTATTAGATTCCCAATTCCCAATAGAATCACACTCTTCCAATTGCCTTTTAACATATTTCCCTCTCTTCTCTTGGAAGAAAAAGAAGAGAGTATATAATAGTAGAAGAAACGAAGCAAAAAATCTGGAGAAAAATTGAACAGAAATGTCAGAACCAGAAGAAAAAATGACTTCAAAAAATCTCCGACCGAAGTCAAAGGAGTTTTCTCCTCCGCCGCCGCAACAACCACCGCACACGGTGGTGGAGAAAGAATCAACGACGATGATGATGGATCTCGATCTCGATATTGATGCTTCCTGGTCGTTTGATCAGATTTTCGCTGCAGCAGCGGCTGTTTCGTCTAATCCTACGTCGCCATTTTTGCCTTGTTCTCCTCTTTGGGCATTTTCTGATGATATCGACGAAAAACCTGCCGGAAATTCATTCTCCGGTGCTCTCCGTTTCTCCGGTCACGGTAGATTTGGTGCTACTTGTATGTAAGCCTTTGATTTTAAGCTGTTTTTCCTTGATAATATTTGAAGAATTTCGTAGGGAAGTTAGTTGACTTGCTATTTTTGCATAGAGTCTAAGTTATATATACGTATAGTGTAAAAACATATTTATACAATTATGTCATTAATTAATAATCTGGTAAAATGATAACCAAACTTTTATTCATAGGTTAAAATTCACTGATGATATTTGAAGAACTTGTGTAAAGTTAGTTGACTTTTTTTTCCTTGCTTTAAATTCGGTGACTTTTTGCACATTCAAATTTTATAGAGTTTGTTTTAGGATTTCCAAAAACGGACTTTTGCTGTTTTTGCAGAAAGTGTTTGTTTTTATGCTGTTTTTGCGCGAAATTGTAACTTTTCATGGAAATTTCTGAGCTCAAGTTCTCAAATCTTGTAAAATTCAAGAACTCTTCTCGGAAAAACAGTATCAATACATGCAAAAACTTCAAAAAATTTTTGCAGAACTTTCTGCCGATATTGAATCAGTGCTTGAGTGGTCACATTTTTATTAAAAATAAAGACTCATTTATTTATTGGTTTAATGTAAGCAATCAGTGCACATATTAATTAAAAGAATATGTAGAAATATTTGTTGGCTTTATTGATAAGAAAACAGTACAAAGATACTGTTATTTAGTGCAACATTGAACCAGCTACCAAGTCATGCTTTTTCTTGATGAATTCAGTATTATAAGCAAAAAGATTACTGCACATAGTGCTTATCAAAAAAGGAAAAAGATTACTTCACATAGCAAAACAATTAAAACTATGCTGTCACTCTTCTGTAAGTTATTTTTCCAGCAACATAGATTGTTGATATACAAAAGTTAAGACTTTTTTCCATCTTAAACTTTATAATGACTAGATCTAGTCCGTCTAAAATTAGATTCTCCAAGAGTCGCTGTACTTTGTGATTTATGAAGTTTTCTTTACTTGGTCCCCATGAAAAGAATAAACAAGTTGAATGTGCATCATTGGCTGGTCACACACAATGAAAGAATCATCTATTTGCCTTTCATTTTTGGAGCAGATACTGATGATCCCGAGGCTATAACTGAAACTGTCTCTGTCAATGCTGATAAAGGACGATTTCCTCCACCAATTTTGGAGCTAGCACCTAGAGATTATCCAAATGGGTCTTGTATAATCAAGGAGAGGATGACACAAGCACTCCGATACTTCAAGGAATCGACGGGAGAGCGAGTTTTAGCTCAGGTTTGGGCACCTGTAAAGGACGCTGGTCGGTATGTACTGACAACTTCAGGGCAGCCCTTTGTTCTTGATCCAGATTGTAATGGGCTTCATCAGTATCGAACAGTTTCTCTAATGTATATGTTTGCTGCGGATGGAGAGACTGGCGGAGTTCTTGGACTTCCGGGCCGTGTCTTTCGCCTGAAGTTGCCTGAATGGACACCAAACGTGCAATATTACTCCAGTAAAGAGTTCCCTCGTCTTGATCATGCTCTGCATTACAATGTTCGAGGAACTTTAGCGCTGCCTGTATTTGAACCATCTGGACAATCTTGTCTTGGTGTACTGGAGCTCATAATGACCTCCCAGAAGATCAACTATGCTGCTGAGGTGGATAAAGTATGCAAAGCACTCGAGGTTGGTTCTTTAACCTTTTTCTAGTTCATATCTCAGGTTAGATGCCTTATCTTTTGGTAATATTGGATATTGTGTTTCTGCATCAATTATAGTAGAAAGTTTTTGAAATGTAGCCATTTATTGCATCTATTGTTCCGGTGGAGGCTGAGGTTTTGTTCATTGATCGTGTGTTCACAACTTATAAAATTTCATTAAGTCTCTGCCATACATCGGTTTTCAGTCTTTACACAAGTGCTTAAATCAATTCAAGGGCAAGATATTTCAAGAGTTAATATCTTGGCTTGGATAGCTGCATATTTGTTGAGGCAATGGCCATCAAACCAAATGATCAGCAGTCCATGTTCTACGAGTTTACATAACCAGATTCAAGATGATGTAAACAATATTTATCAACTACATGGTTTGATCATGAATGAAGTCTCATAAAACTTGTGCGTCAATTCTATGTGCCTATGCTAGAGTCCTGATTGTTAGCCAAACTTGATGGGGTGTTTGTCACTTGTTGGATCCAAATACGAGAACAGCTGGTGAGGAAGTCCAACAGTGATTCTAAAGTGTTACCTCAGTGATTCTTTTGGATATTTTCTGATTCTATTGAGTTTGAAATGATAAATTGGAGAACCTCCCTGTTGAAGATCACAATTATTTTTCGCTTGCCTGTGCATTATAGTGGTTATCACAATGTATACTTTGCCTATAAAACATTTGGTCTTCAATCTTGCATTCAATAGGAAATGTTTGATATGTTTGGCTCATTAAAGGTGCATCTGAACATCCATTCAATGGCATGATACCTATCAGCAAAAGTTGATCCAAATAGTGTGGTTGCATATGTAGGACATTAAAAAATTTTGAGTTGATAGATGCGTCTTTCATCCAAACCAGATGCATCCATCATCTTTTCCTACTTTTTCTTCTTTCAAGATGAAGTCTCTTTGGTTAATAATTTGTGCTTTCTGCAGACTGTGAATTTGAAAAGTTCGGAGATATTGGACCACCCAAACACTCAGGTAAGGAACAGTTATGTGAACAATTCTCGTCGTTCAAGTGGTTTTTTCATCATTTTTCTGAACAGGTATATGTGATGGGGTATATGAACCAGATTTGCAATGAAGGCCGGCAGAATGCATTGGTTGAAATCTTGGAAATACTAACTGCGGTATGTGAAACTTACCAATTGCCTCTGGCTCAGACATGGGTTCCGTGCAGGCATCGCAGTGTTCTGGCTGATGGCGGTGGGTTGAAAAAGAGCTGTAGTAGCTTTGATGGAAGCTGCATGGGACAGATCTGTATGTCCACAACGGACGTAGCATTTTATGTGGTTGATGCTCACATGTGGGGTTTCCGTGAGGCCTGTGCCGAACATCACTTGCAAAAGGGACAGGGAGTTGCTGGAAGAGCATATGCTTCACAAAAATCATGCTTTTGTGAAGATATTACACAATTTTGCAAAACTGAGTATCCCTTGGTACATTATGCACGCTTGTTCGGGTTGACCAGTTGTTTTGCAATCTGCTTACGGAGCAGTCACACCGGCAATGATGATTATATTCTGGAATTTTTTCTACCACCGAACTCGGGAGATTACAGCGATCAGCAGACTTTGCTTAACTCGCTCTTATTGACAATGAAGCAGCACTTCAGGAGTCTCAGCATTGCTTCTGGAGGGGAACTTGAGCATGACTGGAGCTCAGTTGATATAATTAAGGCTTCCATGGAAGAGAAAATTGATGCAAAGCCTGAATCTGTACCAGCACCCAAATCTCTTCCTCAGCCTACTCGTTTACCAAATGGAGGGACACATCTTGATCCATTGGGAGAGCAGCAGTTTTCAGTGGAATCTGATGTTGCAAAGGGTGCAGGGAGCAAAAGTGGTACAGGTGAAGCCCCTAACCACATATCCCCCTCTGACAATAAACCAACGGGAAAGAAATCAGAGAGAAAACGTGGAAAAGCTGAGAAAACAATAAGCTTAGAGGTTTTGCAACAGTATTTTGCTGGAAGTCTTAAGGATGCTGCTAAGAGTCTTGGTGGTATGTTCTCGATTTGAAATGCTTTTCCTTGACCAAAATGCTCATATATGCACGTTTCTTTTCTATTTTGTTTTTTTATAGCTTTTTCTCATTAATGTTCTTGCAACTACAGTTTGCCCTACCACAATGAAACGCATATGTAGGCAGCATGGAATCTCTAGATGGCCATCTCGCAAGATAAATAAGGTCAACCGTTCCCTTTCAAAGCTAAAGTGTGTAATTGAATCGGTTCAAAGAGCCGAAGGTGCATTTACTCTAACCTCACTGTCGCCAAATTCACTTCCTGCTGCTGTTGGTTCTATTTCTTGGCCTGCTTGTGCAAATGGTTCCAATCTACCAAGTTCACCATTGTCTAAACCTTCAGTATTTCTTGAGGAAAAGAATGAATTCTCCAACCATGGAACACCAGAAAGTCATGAAGAAGTTGAACCTTCAAATCAAATGCTAGGAGGAAAGATAACCAGCAAGGAGGGACTCACTCCTCGGCAGAATGGTTTTCTGCTTCCTGAAGGCTCACATAAGTCCAGAACAGGGAGTGTCTCAAGAGAAGAGAGCGCAGGGACACCTACGTCCCATGGTTCATGCCAAGGCAGTCCTTCCGCTGGAAATGAATTTTCCCCTAAGAACGAGCTGGTTAATTCACCAGCACGTGAGGCATGCATGAAAGTTGGAGGCTCTTTGGAAGCAGCCCATCAAACCGCAACAGAAAACAACTCTGCATTCCTAATGCCTTGTCCTTTTATCCCACAACATGCTCAAGAGCCGTTTGGAGGAATGCTAGTCGAGGATGCAGGCAGCTCTCATGATCTGAGAAATCTTTGTCCATCTGGAGAAGCTCAGGTTGATGAACGTGTCCCAGAATACAGTTTGCCAAACCCACCATTTTCTGATGCAATTGCCAAGGACCCTGTTTATGTTCCTGCTGACACTACACCACAGTATTCTGCCTGGCCTGAAGTGACATTCGTTACAATAAAAGCAGCATATAGGGAAGATATCATTAGATTTCGGCTTTGTTTAAATTCTGGTATAGTTAAGTTGAAGGAAGAAGTAGCAAAAAGGCTTAAGTTGGAGCTGGGAACATTCGACATCAAGTATCTAGATGATGATCTTGAGGTAGTTTCAATTTCTTGTGATGCAGATTTGCAGGAATGTGTCGATATCTCAAGATCATCAGGTAGCAGTATTGTAAGGTTGTTAGTTCATGATATTATGTCCAATCTAGGGAGCTCTTGTGAGAGCTCAGGTAAATGATAATAAGAATTAGGCTGTAAATACATAAAATTAGCCAAACCATTCTTGTAATACTAGGATCTTGTCCGCGATATGTGTAAATTTTGATCGACATATTGTCTGAAATTGTAACTAGTTTCCTATTGCATCAACCCTCTGACAAAATTAGTTGTTTTATTCTTCTTGTTTCTTCCCAACCAAATTCTATTTTTAAAATTTCCTTCTTTTATTCAAGGAGACGACAGATTTTGGATAGCAAATTCATTGGATTGGCAGTAGGTATCGATAGGATACGTTCCTCCCCACGTCAATATATTTTATTGTTTTTAAGAAAAGGTCGCTTGGATTTATCCATGAATTCCTCAATATCTTGTTCATTCACTACAAAATATTTTCTTTGTGTGTCAGTAAAAAAAACATGGGGGAGATTTTCCTTTTCTTAAAACAGAAAAAAAAAATACATCTAAGCAAAATCATACGAAAAGAAAAAGGTGGATGAAAAGAACAGGTTCAAAGTCACGATCAATTCCTTTTACAAATCCTGCTCCAGCTGCACGAGCCCTTCCCGCGTGCCACAAATGAGCTACGTGCGCAAGTTGGTCTGGACACGTTATGAAAAAAGACAGTTAAAGAAAAAAGGGAAAGAGAAATTCATCCCATTATTGACTGAAGTGTTCACCTAAACCTGAATATTAAGTAATCAGATATTAAACTGACAAATCACTAGACTTATAACATCACATCTCAATAATTCATATTATTATATCTGCATGTCAACTTGTTATAACACTTCATTTAACATAGTTTAATTTGAATCATTAAATAGATGTATTTGGATCAAGTATTTTAAGCTACATATAAAAAAATACTACTATTATCATAAGTATAAAACTATAATAAAACAAACTCTTCATTCTATGAAATTTGCAACTCTAACTTGTTAAAATATTTCATTAAACATATTTTAAACAAGTATGCAGATGTATTTTGAGAAGTATTTAAACTACATATTAAACAATACTTTTATCATAAATATCAAGCAAAAAACATACATAAGCAACTTCTTAACAAATCCAATAATCAGTCTTGTATTAGTTTCAAAAAAATATGAACCCTATTTCATATCCCATGAATAACATATTTAAACATCTATAATTAATATATTCATTTCTTCAAATTCAGTAACCTAATTATTTATAAATATCTCGAAAAGAAAGTATTTGTTAGAGTTTAACTTATTATTCACAAATGTGTAAACAATACAAAATGAAATCATGACCTAAAACATTACTACAACTTATAAGGGGGAATTGAACTTAGGAAATGAGGTAGTTAACATGCTACAATATGAATTTTTTTTTATTTGCCTAAGTTTTGGAGGACGTAGTTATTTTAAACCTGTTATGTTTGAGATTTGAGCTCGCCATATACTTTATCGTAAAATAATTAATTACACTTCCGTTTTTGGGAAGATTTAGTGCTAGATTCTCCTCAATATTATGTATGTAGATCAATGGCTGAGCTTGTGAGAGAAAATAGGGTTTAGTTGAATCCCCTTCGTCTAAAAATTACAAAAAGGTAAAAGTAAATTTTTTTTTTGGTTATATATGAACTGTTGAACTCTTTTTACATAAAGGAGAACTGTAGCATAACGATAAATGGGTTTCAAAACTTGTTTTAAATCATAAATTCAAATATTTACTATGACATTCTAGTAATTTTTTTTTTAATTTCCTCAAATTCCTTGTTCCGCCACTAATGTTGATTGGTGTAAATATGACTTGTAGTTTTTTTTTGTGCATGTAGTTCTATGTCTTATGCTTTATCCATGACTAGCATGTTTATTTTTTGGATAAAGTTTGTATATTTTACCTCCAATGAATGGTTGGTTGTTTCTAACTGATAAAAGGATTTTGAGCCTAATTCAACCCCAAAAGTTAGCTTATGAGATGAGGATTGCTCAAGACCATATAAGGAGATCAAAGACCTCAAATTCCACCGATGTGGGACAACTCAACACACCCCCTCACACCCAGGCCTGCACTGTAGAGCGTGGACAACATAAATGTGGGCCCAACATCAGTAACAATAATTGGGATGGGCCTGGCTCTGATACCATGATAAATGGACCTTGGGTGTAACTCAACCCCAAAAGCTAGCTTTTGGGGTTGAGTTAGGCCCAAGGTCCATTTATCAGTAACCCCAGTTTTGATAATATTGGTTTTCTGCCCTTGCTTGTTATTTCCTGGTAGTTTATAGAAAGTTGCTTTAGAATTCACCTCTTATATGATTCATTAAGTGCTTTGTCTTCCCCCTTTTCTTGCTATGTATTCTATTGTTGCTGCAGCCCGCTGCTATATTAACATAGTCGGGTAGTTTGGTGCACCAAATATTCCTTTTTAGGACGGGTTCAGGGAAGGGCCGCACCTTAAGGATGGCTATACTAACAGAGTCAAATTACTATAACTTTGTCTTGCCCTGTCCCGTCCCATTTTTATTCCTAGATTTCACTCATGTGTAGCCAAACATATATCCTATAACCCCAAAACTAATTGACTTTTAGCTGCCATGTGTGCATAATCAATACTTATCTTTTATAACTCTAATAATTTTTTGATAACCGAGAAATTCCTGCGAGTTTAATAATACACAGTTCAAAATTCGGCGGATAATGAGTACGCTCTACCTTTCTCCACTTGAATATCATACTTTTGTCAGCAAGTCACAAACCTGTGACGTGCGTCTAATCATATTTAAACTCGTGATATTAAGATCAGAGAAACAAAGATAAAGTATAACAGTAGATGAAAGCTGATTCTGCTTTTTGTTGTTATTTATTGTCTGTGTTCCAACACTGTGTGTGTGGGGGCAGTGGCGGATCCAGGATTTTAAGGTCGTGGGTGCTTACTTAGTGGCCATATAAAAAAATTGGTTCATGCAAGAATCAATCCCTAACCACTTCATATTTGTGCACTCTATTCTCACCTCTTAACCAAAGCACCCAGAAGACTTTTTGTTTAATAACTGCTTGCTAGTTCTTTATACCAGTATTTCCTGTATTTACTATATAATTATACAGAATTTGCGTCGGGATTAATGGATGCTTCAACACCTGGCACGGTTAACTTAGATCCGCCTCTGTGTGTGTGTGTGTGTGGGGGGGGGGGGGT
>MCJB01017864.1:0-42734 GCA_002018475.1 Nicotiana obtusifolia | reverse complement strand
GGGGGGGGGGGGGGTTATTATGTGGTGCTAGGAAGGAAAATGGGCCCATAAAAGTTGGGTTAATGGCCCAAAATAACTAGAAAATGGGCCTTCTTAACACTAAGTTAAGCACTAGCTTCATTGCTTGTGTTTTTGGCGACTACAGAAGTTAAACTCTATTGCAGAATAGTTGCGATTGGAAGAGGTTGTGGTTGTTTTTTTTCCAAATAGTAAACTCAGATTTATTATTTACTTTTTCTAGCCAATATTTATAGATTATATATATTAATTATATATACTATTATATATAAATTATATATATATATATATATATATATTTACTTATTATTTTTAATTTAAAAGATTAGATGTGCAAGTATTTAGGTAAATTCCTACGAAGAACAAGAAAACAAACATAATAAGATGATCCATATGCCCCAGCAATCTATATATTCAAAAGCATCATAAATTTTGGGATAAGAGAGAAATTAATTACTTTTTGCATGTATAATAAGTCAAAGTTACTTTTTTTTTTGCCCTTTTACTTACACTGAATTCAATGCCAAACTTATCCTTATCCTCAGTCCATTAGCATGGTTTGCATTAGGAGTAATTCCCTCATTGTTTCCATGGATTAATACTTCCTCCGTTCACTTTAGTTGTTCACTTTTGATTTTATATTTTTAAAAAAATAAAAAAATAAAAAGTATATATTTTATAATTTTAAAAATAATAATGATAGCGTTTTCAAAAGTCTAGAGAAATAATTTAGGGAATGAGTAGTTAATGATAAGGGTAAAACAAGAAAGAAAAAAAGATTGTCTTTCTCTTGATTTAGTATAGTGGACAAGTAAAAGTGAAAATGTATTTTTATAAACAAGTAAAAGTGAACGGAGGGAGTACATTTTTTCTTTTGGATTTGAATTACATTTACTAATTTCATAGATATATTATAGGAAATTAGCTACATTGAAAAGATAAATCAAATACATAAGGACTTTGCAAAAAATTTACATAATTAATATCCTAAAAATTGCATGAATAGTACCAATATCTGTTAGGATTGATTCACTCAAACACTGTGAACTGATGAAGAAGATGAAGAAATCTTAGAGAGAGAGTAAGGTTGAGATAAAGAGAGAGAATTCGTGAGAGGCTGATTTCGTGGTAACACCCCGTTAGGGTAAACTTTCACGACGGCGGGATATATATATTAATAATTAAGGGTATTTACAATTACATAGAATGAACAGTAAAGTCTAAACTTAATCAGGCTCCACACCTAACAATATCATGCACCTACTAATTTCTAGAAATTCAAACTTATTATTAACATATTCTTCCTATGAAATTATCCAAGTTTTCCTGTGATGATCCTCCATCTCCCAATGCATTCTCTAATGTCTTTTTCACTTTCTTGATTGCATTTCTGAATTCATCACTTGATTTTCCATACATTAAATGGTGTATTTTCTCCAATACTTCGTCCTTAGTGATTGGATTTTTATCGCACAAATTAAGTCCGATGTTCCAATCATCAACCACTAACTTTCGATTAGTGAATTGATCAGTGAGCAAAGGGAAACAAAGCAACGGAACTTGACACCAAATAGCTTCCAAAATCGAGTTCCAACCACAATGAGTCAAGAATCCTCCGACCGCAGTGTGAGTCAACACTCGTTTCTGGCAACACCAAGGTATGATCAAACCACGACCACGAGTTTCACCTTCGAAGTCTTCCGGTAATGGGTTCGGGTCATCGGAGCTAACAATATCGGGTCGGAGCACCCAAATAAAACTAACTTTACTTAATGATAAACCATAAGCTATTTCATCAAGATCATTTTTGGTAAGATGGGCATAGCTACCAAATGACACGTACAAGACAGTTGCCTGTTGTTGTAGGTCAAGCCACTGGGTGCAGTCAAACTCGGACCACATGCTCGTAGCCACGTCACTCTTAGTGAACTCGGGTGGAAAGACAGGACCTATTGCGAAAAATGGCTTTTCGATTTGTAGAGCTGATATGGTTTCGGGTTCGAGCTCTTGGATAGTGTTACATAAAATAAAATCAGCACTTCTTACATCTTCAAAGGCATTGAAAATAATTTGATGACATATTGAGGTTGTGTCTGTTTCTTGAAGATATGACATTAGATCCTTTGGTTTGATTGATTGGACTCCTGGTATGTAGTCAATCACGTCCTCACATTTGTCTGTTGTCAATTAGACAAAAAAGAAAAAAAAGAACAAAAAGATTAAGGGGTCGTTTGGTAGGTTGTACTAAGTAAAATAATTCATGTATAAAAATTTAATCCATCCAATACAATGTTTGGTTGCTCAATTCAATTTATGTATTCAGGGCAATTCAAGTATCTGTATACTCTATCGCATACGTACTGGGGCATTCACCTCTCCCTACCCAGTGGTCGAGTGGAATTGAATTCATACCTAATACATGAATTACTTATACCTCATATGAGAGCTTAGCTAATACCAAAGAAACCAATGGATTACTAAAATTATTAAACCGCAGCTCAAACCCTTTTCCTAAATTTCTTTATATACAGAAAAAAGAATATTCAAGGGTATAATTATAAAGAAGATTTTGTACAGTTTTATACATTGCATAGCTAATTTTTAATACAATGAACCAAACACTTGATAAAAAATAATCCCAACACTACAATCCCTGCATTACTAATACTTGCATTACTAATCCCTGCATTACTTGTGTTCGTACCAAACGACCCCTAAACAATATATATGGCAAAGGATAATAATAATAATAATAATAATAATAATAATAATAATAATAATAATAATAATAATAATAATAATAATAATAATAATAATAATAATAAAGGTGATTCTCTTTCAAATGGAAAATCACTTAAGTCTTGTTTGGTTATGGTTATAAAATTGATAATGATTATATAAACCAGAGAATTTTTGATAATTAATCTATTAATCATATTTATTAAAAAAATCTTGTATTAAGATTAACGAGATTGATTCATTTGAAATTAAAAAAAAGAAGATCTCTAAAATATGGTGGCTGATGAGGTAGATATTAATTTTTACTTAAGTACGTCTAATTTTTAATTAAATATGTAAACTTACTTTCCTTTCCCTCTCATTCATATTCTTTTATATACTTACTTTAATGTCTTCAAGTCATTTATTTATTACTAAAATCTTCCCTAACGTCAAGGGAATTCAATAGTCTATATATAATCATAATCATCTGTCGTTGCTCTATTTGCACAATATAATTTTTTGCGGCAAAGGAGATTTAACCGAACCCCTTGCCTAAACCTAGCTCCGCACCCGATGTTATAATTCATATATATATATATATATATATATATATATATATATATATATATATATATATGTATATATATATATATATATACATAGTATTTTGGTAATAATGATTATATAAGCTGAGGTTAAAGAAATAAATGAAGATTCATACCGCCGACCCCAACTTGTTTAGGACTGAGTGTAGTAATTGTTGTTGTTGTATACATATATGGTATCAAGAAATTTGTGGTTCAGGATTTAACTCTAACCTACCATCATATAAATGATGCCATATTTTGAAATTCTTGGCTCAAATTAAACATATAGGAGAGAAGGAAAATGAACTTAGGGAGGCTTACCAGTACAACCAAAGTGACCATTCAACTTCAAGAGATGAAGATGATAATAAAGGGTAAAAACCAACGCTGGCTCTGTCCAAAAAGATATGTACAAAAGTCCATATTTCTTGGCCAATTTCCCTGGAAACACAAAGAAAGAATCAGCAATC
Organism: Nicotiana obtusifolia; assembly: GCA_002018475.1. Classification (NCBI taxonomy): domain Eukaryota; kingdom Viridiplantae; phylum Streptophyta; class Magnoliopsida; order Solanales; family Solanaceae; genus Nicotiana; species Nicotiana obtusifolia. The sequence goes on along the minus strand of MCJB01017864.1, from coordinate 38,938 downwards.
AAGCAATTCACAGGAGGATCGATTTTCGACTCCATAATTTTCAGCAAAGCTTCCTCTACATGAGCTGAGAAGACATGTAACAAAGCAGACATGAATTGGTCATGGTTCAATGACCGGTCGAATTTTACTGGAAGTCCATCAGACACTGTCATGTAACGTATATCTAGCCCGAGACCTCGATAGTTATAAAAAATATCGTCCTGACTAATCTTTTGAGTGATCTGATTGTGTATAGATTGCGTGTTGATGAAAGTAATAGTGAAGCCTTTTTGTGCAAGTTTGATGGTTAGATGGATTGTGGGAATAACATGGCCTTGTAGTGGATAACATACTAATATTGCATGAGACTTTGGTCTTGAATCTACCATTTTTGGTATAAATTTTTAAGTATATGCAAATAGATAAAGGTTGAAGAGGTAATGAAAGAGAACTAAGTTTTTAAATGAATGACCATTAAGCAAGAATATGCCTTACTTTTGGATATGATACTATATATAGGGAGATGTCTTGCAGAATATTATGCTTGCCAAATATTAAAAGTTAATTTTTGAAGGATAAGTGTAAGTGAAATTTAAATGACCATACCCCAAAATTCACTTTTTTAAAAAATTTCATTTTGGAAAAAATACTTTAGTTTCTTTGTAACTAACTAGAGGAGGCTAAAGTATAAGAGTTAATTTCTTAAATTATTATTCAAATTAATGAAATTGTATAGTAAAGTTACTTACTCCCTCCATTTAAATCTATTTGAATTTTTTCGAAGCAAGAGGATCAAATTTGTATTCACTATGAATTCGGACATAGATTCTTTAAATTTATAAAAATAGAATTTACATATTTAGAAATTATATAAAAAATACTATAATTAAGTTACAATAGCTAGCAATCGATAATATTTAAAACTTATTTATAAAAAACATGATCAAAGAAAATATTATTTGACTCCCGAAATAATAATGGGTTCATTCTTTTGAAATAATGTGTTCCTTTTTCTTTTTCCTCTTATTATTTCGTAATAATCCCAACAGAAATGTTGTCACCAAATGACATAATACCCATATTCAGCTCTACTAAAAAACATTTTTTTTCAAACGTCAAGTCATTGTATTTTACTTCTATATAGATAATCATTAAGGAGAGGTCCAAATTTCGAAGACGATCCAATGCCTTGAATTTAGTGTTTTTAATTCCATCTTTAGCTGCTGAAAAAGAAATGATATACTACTCAATGTTTTGTTAAATTCTACATGCAATAGTTTTCCACATGTATGATTAGGGGCGCAATCGAACAGGTCGGATCGAATATGAACGAGTTGAAAATAGATAATACAAAAAAGAATAAAATATTCGATTCGAGTTATATTTAATACGGCCATAAATAATTAATCGACGGATAATATGAATTTTATTGATATTTGATCTATTTTTAAAAAGTTTATTATCCAATTTATTTTTAATACGATAATATAAATGAATAACTGTTTTTGTTATTTATTTTGCCACTACTATGTATGATGATGTGCTTTTTTAGTGTTCCATGTTAAAGAACCTACTTTGCTTCATATCCCAAAAGTTGGTCCTCAAATTTCATGGTAATTTCGAATATAGTCACACAATATATAATTTTTTTTTGCATCAAAGTCACATAACATTATTTTGTCACTTAAAAAGTCGCAATACTTGTCACATTAATAACCGATGACGGTGAAATTGCCGAAAAACATAACTTCTGGTGGACTTTTTATTTTTACATTTTTAATGTTTTTAGTTTCTTTTTTAACAAATACCTATTTGAAAAAAATAAACAAACGGAGATTCAGCAAAAGTCATGCACTAACAAATGTCATTTCAAAATCAAGAAGGCCTCTTCAGAAAATATTTTTTTTAGTTTTTTACCCGATATCCGGTATCTGTATTGGAGCCATAGGCGGATTCACGTTTAACCCAGTGGGTGCTGAAGCACCCATTGTCTAAAAGTCCGAGACTATATATTTTACGTGAAATTCTAGGAAATTTGCTATATAATGAAAATGAGCATCCACAAACAAAACTTGGAACTGGGTGCTTTGATTTTCAGAGAGGGTTAAGGTCACTCTTAACTCTATGTCGGGCAATAAACTCGATCGATTGAGCTCTTTTTGGAAGAAAAGGTTGGTGGAGGAGGGGGGTGGGGGTTAATAAGTGAAATGATCATATTTAAATGAAAAATTCAGTTAAAAGACTTGAAGAGGAACTATATCATCGATGTTAGGACTTCTCTTTTTTTTGAATATAAAGACATAAAATTTTGATCATTAAAGCTAATCTTGCACTGTGATTTTGATTCTTAAAATTTGCAATTAGACAATTCTAAACTGAAAATGCACTATTTATTTTCCTTCCTTGGGTATCATAGAATTTGTAACTTTATGATAGATAAAAGAATGAATAATTATTTTCGAAGCGAATGCACATGAAGGTTAATTTCAACAAAGTGGGTGGAATCAGTAACAGAGTCAGAAATTTTACTAAAAGGTATTAAAATATTAAAAAATAAACGCATGAATTTTTTTTGGATGTGACGATTGATGAAGTATGCTTTCATTGTCCAAAAATAAGCTTTTGTTTCTTTTGTATTGATAATATTAATTAAAAAAAATTCGTTTTAAGTTTCAAAATTGTGTTTAGCAAATTAAAGGTAGTCGACCATTCATTAGATTAAAATCCTGGATCCACTACTGATTGGAGCCCGATTAAATCCGGATTCAAGTCGCGTAGGACTCCATTCGTGGGGAAACGCTCCCTACCAAGTATTTTTCTATACCGAGGGCTCGAACTCGAAACCTCTGGTTAAGGAAAGAGCAGCTCCATCCGTTGCACCACATCCTTTGGTGGTGTTAAAAGGCCATTTAAATAATAGTTACGAAGAGTTAACTTAATAGCCACTAACCAAATCGCTTAAACTAAAAATAGTCAAAAAATATATTTTATATATATATATATATATATATAACTCTATTTAATTAATATATAATTTATTATATTGGATAGGAAAAGTAAGTAGCTGGCTATTTATGTAAAAAACAACTTACTGTATTGATGTAATATTCATTTATAATGGGCAGACACAGAGGAACCTAAGAAATCCATAAAGAAAAAAAAACCAATATAAGATAGGAATTTGGCGGCAACCGAGACGACGAATAACGGAATAGATGACACATACTTGAAATTAATAGATAGGTTTTTATGAATTCACCTTTTAAGTTATCATTGAAAAAACCGATTGAGGAAGGAAGGTCACATAGGAATAATATTTTTTCTAACCACGTTATAGACTAATTTTTCATATTGTCTTGTATTTGACCAAAAAATATAGATCATGATTCAACTAATTAAATTTATACTAGTGAGGGTTAATCTTAGTCAATAATAATATCTCAAAGATGAAATTCTCGGAAGTGCAATAAATGATATGCAGATATATTTTCAATAGCAACGACGACACACAATCAATATTTAAGAAGTTAACGGAAGTAATAGCATTAAATAGTGAATGAACATCAATAAAATATCACATATCTAAATAGAACATATGAGTCACCCAAGAAAGAATAAAACCAGTGAATGTTCCTTCTCACAATGATGAGTGATGGATAAACCTTTGAATATCTGAGTTATTCTCGAATCCTAAGGGAAAGTATGGACAAGAATCTTAATGAAAAGGTTATTTTTGTATGCTTGCGATAAGATCCGATTCTCTTTTTAAAGTCAAAGTGTATTTTACAAATGAATATCATATGTCCCTTATCATTGCGTCTCTTTCTATTTATAGGGAATATGTTCCAAAAAACCCTAACAGTACAAGTGCAGGGAATATCCATTAGAATATCCTCTTTTATGTCCTATCTCCTCGGCTTCAGCCCTTGCTGACTCTTCGACCACGGACTTCACCATTTTTTAGATTACTTTGACAAGTGACAACTGGGAACGTTCCACCAATACTATTTTGACTTATGTATTATAAAGATAGATTTTGACCCATACAGTTAGTCCCTCCGCTTCTTGTGGTTGGCTTCATCGAGCGGTTCGATGAGCGGATCGTGTTGTTGGTGGTCGAGCTAATCAAGCGGACTACGTAGGTCGTGGTTGTTGCGGCGAGTAGGTAACGTGGCCCTCTGTGGGCTGCACATTTCAAATGCTTCTAATTTCTCGAGTGATTTGTTGGAGTTATGCTGTCCATGCGTTAAGATGACGTCATGATGTCATGATTATGACGCATATTCCCGATGTGTCGTTTTGTTTCTCGTATGACCTTTGATTAGACATGCCGCTCCAATTTCGGTACCAATCATGATGACCCATTTTTGGTTTCAATGCCATGACCTTTATAAATAGAGGTCTTTGAACACAATTTTGGAAGTTTAAATCTTCCAATGCTTCAAAGTCCTATATCTTTCTCTTGCACTCTTTCTTCTTCAAATTTCTCTATCATGTCTAACGGACCTTCTGAGGCTGGAGAGGAGATTCGTGTTGCTCTCTTGGTAGTGGTGTTCCCCTCTCATGGGGGAGAGCTTTCCTTCCACCATTAAGGATGAAACCATCCAGTTGGTGGAGGAGATAATCCCACGCAACCATGATTCCAGATTAGATTTCACCAAATCAACAAAGGCCGCACTTGGAGTTTTTCGGTCAGTGATAATGATGAAGGAATTAGCGGAGCTTAAGGCTAAATTCGGCCTTCCCAATCATATCAAGTTGACCCCGGTCGAGGGGATACGGTACAGATCCACCGTCCTAGGTATTTTGCCATCTACGCCTATCCCTTCCAAGTCGACTAGTTTTTTCCCCTCCTTCCACTAGTGGAAGAGTTCTGTCGTCACTACGGTATTTGTCCTGCTCAGCTCGCGCCGTACGTCTATAAAGATATAAAGATGCTCACTGAGTTTGCTGAGCTGGCAGGGGTCCAAGTGACACTCCGGAACTTAATTCATCTAATCGTTTCTAGCTTTTATAGGGGAATGATGCTAAAACTTCGCCACCAAGGGGCAAATGCTTGGTGGTGAAGATGGACGACAAGGCCAGACGTCAATTTTGGTTTAATATTCTCTCATTGACGAGGACGATGAGCCTTTGCCTAGTGATGGAGATCTCCAACCTCGAAAGAGGAAGTCCGTGGATGCCGGTGAAGGAGTCACCCAGGCCGTTGATGTGGCGAAAGGGGATTTTTCGCTGCGTGAGACGACGTCTACAGTAGTGGAGAATGATGTCGAGCCGAGTTCCAAGGCTCCAAGGTCGGTGGGAGACGATGTGGATGTGTCTCTTCCCTCTGCGGTGATGGAGATCGGAGAGACGGCTGTTGACGTTCTTGACCCTTCGCGGCGAGAGGAGGCGTCGACTTCTCAAACAGTCGCGGATACCTCCTTTCTTGCTAATGAGAGGGGCAAAGGCATCGATGAGGAGGGCTCATTTTTGCTGCACCAAAAAGCAAGCCGACCTGTCATAATGATTATAAAAGGTTGTAGTTATAATCACTTGTCAAGAAAAAATGGAATTTTTCTTGATAGACACCAGCAGAAGCCTGATGATTATGCGTTGATTATTGAAGAGTCACATGCTGTGGTGGAGTTTTGCGAAGTGGCATTTGATTAGGTGGGGTTTAATTGGAGGAACATGTGAATATTGACCAGAGGTATTTTAGGCCCGCGGAGGTGGATAATCTCAAAGGAGATGCTAGCAAAGCGAAGACGGTTTTGGGTTGGAAACCAGAGTCAGATTTGAGCAATTGGTGAAGATGACGGTCAGTGGCGGATTCAGGATTTTAAGGTCGTGGGTGCTCACTTTCTTAAGCGAAAAGTTTCCACAAAAGCACCCAGAAGACTTTTTGTTTAATCGGTGGTGCTAGTTCTTTATATCAATATTCCTTGTATTTTCTATATAATTATACAAAGTTTACGTCGGGGTTAATGAATGGTTCAGCACTCGGTACGTAGAACGTAAATCCGCCCCTGATGACGGTGGATGAAGATCTTAAGCTGGCAAAAAAGAGAAAAAGTTCTTGTTGATGCTGATTATATATATGGATGTCCATCAATAAGCATGATTTACGTCTAATGTTGACACAAGAAGTGTATTTATACTTCATATATCTTTTGTGTAGTATTTTATACTAGCTAAACATATTAGCGACTGAATTTATTTGATAAACGAGCATGTTATATACTATATCCTCATATTGAACAGAAAACTAACCAATTGAGATTTTAGATGAATATATATATAGTGGTCATAGGATATACATTCCAGAAAAAATGAAGTTGGGCCTAGGACAACAATTATTAAGGTTTATTTACAGAAAAAGAAATTCATCAGATGTCCTTTTTATACGGTTGAAGTACACGAATAGCTCTCAAAGTAGATGATCTTGAATTTTTGTCCCTGCTTGTTTTGTGAATAGAAATTCAAGTTTTAATGTTAATAACTAGTGTCGATTAAATTAAAGTTTCTATAAAATGTAAACAATTATGCGAAAAAAAATATTTAAAGTAGACCGTCAATGAATAATGACTTTAATAGCAACTTATTCACCTATTATAGCATTTATAATTGCTACAAAATGTCAACTCTTTATGCAACTAAAGTCACTATAAATTTAAGGCTATTGTGGCCAAGAGAGTTGCTTTTGAAAGCATAAATTGTTATTGTTGCGACAACGTCGCCACTAAAAAGTAATACAGTCGCCACTAAAAGTTTGGATAGTACGTCGCAACTGGAAGGGGCGACCAAAGGCGACCAACAATAGAGACCATTTGGTGGCGGCTTTTTTAATTTTTGTGGCGACTTTGTTCGTCGGAAAAAAGGAATATTTTATCCTCAAAAATATAATTATTTATCCTTTAAAAATGAACTCTCTTGCTACAATAGCCTTAACTTTGGTGACGACTTTAGTTGCCACAAATACTATAGTTTTAGAGATAAATCACCTTATCTTGTTTTAATTCAAATCATATCTTATTTGCTTTAGACTTCCATTATAACAAAAATTAAATTTATTGGAATATTTATTTTTAAGTTCCTTGAAAAGATTATTCCTGCGCATCTCTATAATATAAGTTATTTTTTAAATATTTTTTGCTCCTAGAAGTATAGAGCATGTTGCCCTTGTCGAACCAAAGAATGAATCACTCATTTGAGAACTAAACTAACTCAAGCTTTCATTTTATGAGCATGCATACCATTTTACGAGGAACTTTAATACATTGCTAGTTGATTTGAAGAATTGTATGTGGTTCATATAATTGAAGATCTTGCTAGACGTTTACTTCAAATTGAGGGTTAACTTTCTCTTCAAAATAAATTATTGAGCTCATAGGATCATGCTACAAATAAGGTTCAATTGTTGATGTTAATGGACATAGATGATATATATGAGTGAGAAATAATAGATATGTAGTCAAAAATTATCTCTAATATGATCAAACCATGTTAACATTAAGGAGGCATTCACAGACTGTTATGTGTCATCAATACGACTTCAATAAAGATCTGCCCAAGGTCAAAGCGGTTCCAGAAATGATGAAGGTCGTGGTCGAAGAATCAGCAAGGATAAAGGTCGAGAAGTGTTCGTAGATCAAGGTCGAGGTCGAGCATCCTAGACAGAGTTATAACAACTAGTTTCAAGATAGGACACTAAAGAAAATATTCTAGTGGATATTCTCTGCACTTGTACTATTAGGGTTTCGAGGAATGTTCCCTATAAATAGAAAGAGACACAGTGATAAGGGACATGCGATATTCATTTATAAGAAAATACATTGATTTTATAGAGATAATCTGATCATATTGCAAGCATACAAAAATAACCTTTTTGCTGAGATTCTTGTCTAACTTTTTGTCACGATCCAAAATTCACAAGTTGTGATGGCACCCAACCCGACCCGTTAGGTCAACCTATTAATGATTAACACAATTATAATAAAATAAACGTGATCGACAATTGATATATCTGGATTCCAAACAATAACTTAAGGACTGGTAGAACAAGACATGAGCTACTAAGACTGGATTATTGGAAAAACGGATGTGAAATAAATACAACTTCTGTTTGAAATGTACATAAGCAGAATTCAACTCTAGAACTACCCAGGGACAAGTGGTAGCCACATCCGGAAGGCATGAACATCATTAGAGTCGGCCCCCCATTCACCGCAACTCCGCTCTAAAAATCTACACGCAAGGTGCAAAAATATAGTATGAGTACAACCGACCCCATGTACTAAGTAAGTATCTTAACTAACCTGGGTGACGTAATACGAGGCTTTATAGTTAAAAGATACTCACTGATATAATCTGTACAGTAAAATAGCAATAGAACAATACTACGGTATAATAGAAAAAAGTACATGAAACGAATATGCAAAGCAATAAATGAGCACTAGAAGAGATCATAATTTAGTATTTCCCTATATCTCGACCAATCCTTTTCTTTAGAGCGATAACCAATAAACCACGATAGTAACACCATAACTTTCATAGTGTGAGAAATGTACTCAAGATATCAAGTCAATGGCACGACAACACCATTCGTGTATTTATCTCATCCTCACCAAATATACATATAACACTATCAACCAGGTGAAAGAAATGCCAACAACAGTAATGACAAAGTGAAAAATACAAAGGTAACAATAAGAAAAAAGGCAGTACATATGGTCCACGGTAGCAGACTAGGTGGAGGAATAGAAATAATGACAGCAATTAGGAAAGAAGAATATAAATTTTACTAACTAGCATGGAAGAAGGCCTAGGTGTAAATATAACAAACAAGAGGGAAAGCATGATCTTTATGAGCTAACACCTAGAAGGCATGAATAACTAACATGATAGAAAACTTATACGAAAGTGCAACAAATGATGAACGACATGGATATAGATATAACAACAAAAAGGGATACATAATATTTGCAAGTTAAACAAACATAAGGCATGAGCAACACAACAACAATTGAGATAGAGAACAAAAACAGAACAACAACGACAAGTCACATAAAAAACATAGGTACAACAATAATAGCTCAAGGTAAAGGCATGAATTGTATACACCATGAAAAGATATAACAACATAATGCATGTCCCTCATTCTCGCCTGCACGGAAACACCTTTCATGCCATGAACCCATGATAATATAAATGAAATAGCACGGCATCACTCTTTGTGCTTTTACACTCATCCTCACATGTTAATAGAAATGAGAACACGATATTATGAATGGAACGACACGATATCACCCGTCGTGCTTTTACTTTCACCTTCACATGACAACGTAAATAAAATGGCATGGCATCACCCTTCGTGCTTTTTACACTCTTCCTCACATGATAATGTATATGCAATGGCACGGCATCACCCTTCGTTCTTTACGCTCTTCCTAACCAAGTATATGTATTCCAATGACAAGCAAGGCAGGAGCATGAATAACATCAAGGAGCTGTTTAAGCGAATATTCCAAATGAACATCAATCACAACGTTTCAGCCAATAACAATTCAACAAATGTCAAGTACTTTATTATTCAAGTATTTCGACAATTAATAAAAATGATCTTTAACTCAAGTATAGAATCCAATATCTCAAGAATAATGGTCATAGCGATGTACTAATAATTAAACATAATGATGGCCGAATTTAACACATCAATGGTTTCACAAAAATCTGTCAAATTTTAATCAAGTTATAATGAGCTAAATCTCTGTTCCTAGCATTTAATTTCATATTCTTGGTAATCTAGAAGTCAAGTAGGGCATGAAACGAGAAGGTCACAAAATTCTAAAGTAACAATTAATCGTATAATCTACCCCCGTGCATGATTAACCCTAGCAAATGCATATACACTTGTCACCTCATATATGCATCCCCCCGCATGTAGCAAACGATGGCAATTAGTAGGAAAACTTCTCTCAACAAAGTTGGGCAAGATACTTACCTCAATTCGGTAAAATCAATACTCAAATTATCTTTTGCTTTACAAATTCACCTCCGCTCGACTTAATCTAGCCAAAGGCGACTTAAATACATCAAACAATAAAAGAGAAAATAATTCCAATTAACAAAGCTTTGATCTTTATACATTTTTTAAAAGGTCAACAAAAATCAACTCCGAGCTGGTCCAATCAAAACCCGGGTCTAAGAGTAGGTCTTGACTACCCATATGCCCACGAATCCATATATGTGTTTTGTTTTCAATCCGAGTCCAATTCGACTCTCAAATCCCAAATTTTTATTTTTCTCAAAACTTTGACAAAATGTCTAAATTTTTCCCTTAGATTCTCATGAATTTTATGTTAAATCTAATGTATAATCACGAAATATTATTGAAGTTTGATTAATATTACTTACCTGATAGTTTGGTGGGAAAATCCTTCTACAAAATTGCCTCCCATCGAGGTTAAGGTTTAAAATATATCAAAATGAAGCTAAGTATCGGAATTACTCAGCTACATACAGGCTGCAGATGTCGCATTTGCGACATGGGGTTCGCATATACGAACCCCCCAAAAGCAGACAAGGCATCGCAAAAGCGAACCAGAAGAAGTTCTGCTAAAGTTGCATTTTCAACCAAAATATCGCAAATGCAAAGACAACTGCCATAATCTTCGCAAAAGGTATCAGCCCATACCCGCAAATTCGAGGAATATCTTCGCAAATGTGAACTCTTCCCCAGCACCCCAATTTCGCAAATGCGAAGGCTGCTTCGCAAATGCAATAGTCGTATTTGCGAGAAAAACATCGCAAATGCGATGGAACCAGTACCACCGCTCAAAAATTATATAAAATCATTCTGAAACTCACTCGAGTCCCCGAGGCTCCAAACCCCATACCAGTCCAATAACATAACGAACTAGCTCTCGCAATCACAACATCAAAATAACCTCTAGAATCACAAATTGAACGCCAAAATGCATGGAAATCCCCATGAATTTAGAGAACCTCTAGAATTGCAACCACGCATCTGAACCATATCAAATCAACTTCAAATGACACCAAATTTTGCACGAAGTTCCATATGACGAAACGAACCCGTTTCAAGTTCCGAAACCAAAATTCGAACCTGATATTCTTAAAGTCAAACCATGATCAAACCTTGAAAAAGTCAAACCATGTTTTCTTCTCCTATGATCAACATGCTAGATAGAATTACTCTATATCTTATATGCATCCGCAGATAGAAGTGTAGGAGATAGGAAAATAGGGTCAACTATAAAAACATTTATATGAGTAGTCTTGGTCAAGTTTTAGTACTTCTGTAAAAGACTAGAAAGCAAAATTTACACATACTGTATATACAATAAATGATTCTTTGGATACTTGGATTTCTTACACTAACAAGCTGGTCCTGAAGAAATAGAGGAGGGAGTTTAGGTATTTCTAGAGGAGGGAGTTTAGGTATTTCTATCACATTTGGACTTCCTAAGATCATGTTAAGGAGAAATATCTAATGTATTGACATTTCTATCATATGTTCTGATTGCTAATATTTTGTTTTGTACAATAATATTTCTGTTGACATTACATAAATTAGAAAGAGCAAAACGAGGGTTTTACTTGACCAAACATCTCACGATACAAGCTGATGATCAGACATAAAATAATAGAAAAAGGGAAATATAAATTGTGTTAAAGTCACCATATTTAGGGCTATGATCTTCCAAAATTGGATCAGAAGGGTGAAATAGTACTTATACTTGACAGAATGAATTTTCAAGTATTCTAGATATTCGGATAATAAATAAGTATTATTTATTAATAATATGAAAAAGGTCTAAATATGCTTTTGTACTATACGAAATTGAGCATATTTAGCATTCGTTAATACTTTAGCTCAATAATGACTTTACTGTCACATAGTTGGTCCATATATGCCCTTACCGTCACAATTTCTTTATGGGCCAATTGTGACTGTAAGGGCATATATGAATTAACTATGTGACATTAAGGGTATTCTTGAGCTAAAGTATTAACAAAGGGCAAATGTGCTCAATTTCGTATAGTACAAAGTTATATTTGCACGTCTACTAAAAAACACATTTTCCAAATCGAATCGAAATGAAAATAATCAAAGATCATCCACTACATGCCTGACACGTGGCTAAACATTAAAAAAAAGGCTTAGATCATCCCAGCACAAGATTCATTCTCATTGGTGCAATAACTCCACCTCCAATTCTTATTGGTCCACGTCATCAGTAATGACGCCAACAAAGCAAACTAACTAAACGGGTTGACCCGAGAACCCACGGGTCACAATCACGTTCCAACATTATAAATACCTCCTCACCTGGCGGGGGCTTCAATCAAATCTTTCTCCGTTTACCACTGTTCTCACACTATATAAATTCTCTTTAATTTTTCAACTAAATTGTATAAAAAAAGTGAAGAATTTTGTTATTTAGAATTCTGAATAATAAAGTTGAAGCCATGGGTGGCGGCTACCGGAAGCGAAGCAGTTCTCTGGTGGTGCTAGCAATCGTTTTATTTGGTAAATATTGCACCATTTTATCGTATTTAGATCTAGATCTGTTGCTTTTATTTGCTTTTGTTAACATTAGAATGGAATTATTTCTGTTTTTTGACATGCTGAAATTGTCATTATGTATCATAATTTGGACCGGTTATGTTTATTATTAGCTGAGCTCAACTAATTTGGATCAGACTGTTACCATTCTCCGAAAAAAAAATTGGAAAAGGAGTAGTTGATTGAGATTTTGTAATGCATTTGTTCTTAGATTTGTAGGTTTGATATTAATTTCTAGATCTGGTGAATGTTCTAATCTAATGTTGTTTATGTTACATAGTTTGACTCTGACGCGGAGGTTATTTAAGAAAGAAAGGAAGACCTTTGAAATTTGTTGTCTTAAATATGTTATAGCATTTGTGTGGCATTACGGTAAAATAAAAAGTTTAAAATGAAATAACAGACTAATAAGGAAATAGTGTTGCGTAAACTGGAACAGAGGAAGTATTTGATATCAGTTTCTAGGGTAGGCTTGGTACATTTAGTGTCTACTATATCGTGTTCTCTCCTTCATCGATTTTTAAAACGAGACTACTTATTTTCTTTTTCATGATAGGTCGAGGTGAAACAATTTTCCATGCAAACATCATATTTACAATGGCATTTTAACAATTAGATACTTTCTCATTTGTGTACCATCTGCTTTTTGAGAGGGCCAATTAACGAAATTTTGGTCAACATTTCGTCAATATGCATTTAAATTTTTTGTTTCTGGGAATCATTTTAAATCAAGTAGTTGATTTTCTAGTATGCCATCCCATATCATAATCTTCAAGGGTTTTTAGGATATAGACAGGCTTACTTCAAAGGCAAGTTTATTTGCATTTAACCCCAAATTTGTAGGCATGATCTAATGATTTCGGGATGACAAGGATTATTATCTTTTCATAACTAGCTCAATCTACCACTTTATACTTGGCAAAATGCTACTGCTTGATTTTACGGACATATGGCCTGTAGTTATGTCAACGTGAGGCACATATCTTAAGGGTATTTTGATATTTGTTCTTTAATTTGTTAAATAATCACAAGGATGAACGCAGCTGACTGAGCCATCACATATGCAAAAATTTGCTGGCTTTATGTTTTAGCTTATCTAGTTTCCATGACCCTCTTTAGTTATAATTTCTTCTACCCTGTCCGGTGTGGTTTTTCAGTGAGAAGTCAAATCTGTTTAGTGTTACTAATGGCATATGCTTTCCAGGTTGTCTTTCTGCGCTTTCGATTGCCAAAGAGGAGGCAACCAAACTAGGAACAGTTATTGGAATAGACCTTGGGACTACCTATTCTTGTGTAGGAGTTTATAAGAATGGTCATGTTGAGATTATAGCCAATGACCAGGGAAACCGTATTACGCCTTCATGGGTTGGATTCACGGACGGTGAGAGGTTGATTGGTGAGGCTGCAAAGAACCAGGCAGCTGTCAACCCTGAAAGAACCATCTTTGACGTTAAGAGGCTTATTGGAAGAAAGTAATGAACAGCTCTCAGTTAGTTTAATTTATTCATTAGTCTTGTGTGTCAAATTGTGCTTATGGATGCTCTTTCTTATTTTTAGGTTTGAGGACAAGGAAGTTCAGAGGGATATGAAGCTTGTCCCATACAAGATCGTGAACAAGGATGGGAAGCCTTACATTCAAGTCAAAATCAAGGACGGAGAAGTTAAGGTATTTAGTCCTGAGGAAATCAGCGCGATGATTCTGATAAAGATGAAGGAGACAGCTGAAGCTTTCCTTGGAAAGAAAATTAAGGATGCTGTAGTAACTGTTCCTGGTATGTTGTGATCTGAAAAATCTGTGTGTTCTGACTTTCGTTTCCAATTGACTTATTCCATTTGTACTTTGCAGCTTATTTCAATGACGCACAAAGGCAGGCTACTAAGGATGCAGGAGTTATTGCTGGCTTAAATGTTGCAAGAATTATTAATGAACCAACAGCAGCAGCTATTGCTTATGGATTGGACAAGAAAGGTGGTGAAAAGAACATTCTAGTCTTTGACCTTGGTGGTGGGACATTTGATGTCAGTGTCCTGACTATTGATAATGGTGTGTTTGAGGTTCTGTCCACAAATGGAGACACCCATCTTGGAGGTAAGGATCTTGCGTTATGTGGTCTACAATATTATTTCAATGCTAATCTCTCCTTCTACTCATACCCACTGATTCTACTATTTGCTGGATTGGACTCATCTTAGCAAACAACTTGATACTAGTAAAATGGAAAGAGGATTTTGTAATTGGATGCTTTCCTTTGACAGTTACCATTAATTTGAGCTCTCATAATGGGTTCATGAACTGTGCTAACACATGAATGTGATAACACAACTCATCATTTCAATGAGGAAGGATTAGAACTGTCATTTATAGATTGTTTGCGAGATATTGGTTTGATCAATCTGTTTTTTTTCTTGCAGGTGAGGACTTTGATCAGAGAATTATGGAATACTTTATCAAGTTGATTAAGAAGAAGCATGGGAAGGACATCAGCAAGGACAACCGAGCTCTTGGCAAACTAAGGAGAGAAGCTGAGCGTGCCAAGAGGGCATTGAGTAGCCAACACCAGGTCCGAGTTGAGATTGAATCGCTTTTCGATGGTACTGACTTCTCTGAACCACTGACCCGTGCTCGCTTCGAGGAGTTGAACAATGATCTGTTCAGAAAGACAATGGGACCTGTAAAGAAGGCAATGGAAGATGCTGGGCTGGAGAAGAACCAAATTGATGAGATAGTTCTTGTTGGTGGAAGCACTAGAATTCCAAAAGTGCAACAACTCCTGAAGGACTATTTTGAAGGGAAGGAGCCTAACAAGGGTGTGAATCCCGATGAGGCAGTTGCTTATGGTGCTGCTGTCCAAGGTGGTATCTTAAGTGGAGAGGGTGGTGACGAAACTAAAGGTACTTTCTTCAATATATTTTAATGCCATAGACCGTTTGGTGGTTAGATGTGATCAATTAATAATTCCTTTAGTGATTAATGGTGACATATGCTTTTAAATTTGTGCAGATATCCTTCTCCTGGATGTTGCTCCTCTTACCCTTGGTATTGAAACTGTTGGTGGCGTGATGACCAAATTGATTCCTAGGAACACTGTCATCCCAACCAAGAAGTCTCAAGTCTTCACTACTTACCAAGACCAGCAGACCACTGTCACCATTTCGGTACTGTCTTTGCAGCAAATTCGGATAATTTTGCTATCTATCATTTAAGGAATGTTGTTTAATAGATGCTTCCAGTGCTCAGAATCTAACAGCGTTAAGTACCATATTTTGATGATAGGTTTATGAAGGAGAAAGGAGTCTTACTAAGGACTGCAGGCTCCTTGGAAATTTTGATCTGACTGGAATTCCTCCAGCTCCAAGGTTTGTAACATACCATCTTTTTGCATGTTTTATTATTCATAAGTGAATTTTTGCGCTTCGATGGGGTGATCTGATTTGGCATTCTGATTCTTGTCTGAACAGGGGAACGCCACAAATTGAGGTTACTTTTGAAGTTGATGCAAATGGTATTTTGAATGTCAAAGCAGAAGACAAGGGCACTGGTAAATCAGAGAAGATTACCATTACAAATGACAAGGGCCGATTAAGCCAAGAAGAGATTGAAAGAATGGTTCGTGAGGCAGAAGAGTTTGCCGAAGAAGACAAGAAGGTGAAGGAGAGGATTGATGCCCGTAACGGTCTTGAAACCTACGTGTACAACATGAAAAACCAGATTAATGACAAGGACAAGCTTGCTGACAAGCTCGAGTCTGATGAGAAGGAGAAGATTGAGGCCGCCGTAAAGGAAGCCCTCGAGTGGCTGGACGACAACCAGAGCGCTGAGAAAGAGGACTACGAAGAGAAACTGAAAGAGGTCGAGGCAGTATGCAATCCAATCATCACAGCTGTTTATCAAAGATCAGGTGGAGCCTCAGGTGGTTCATCAGAAGAAGAAGAAGATGGACATGATGAACTGTAGGTTAAACTTAACACTGCCATTGACACCAACGAAAAGAGGCAAAACATGAGGATTCCGGATAGACCAAGATGAGTTTAGTGTAAGTTGTAAGTTTTGTCATTGTTTAAGTACGAGGGAAGAGGTATCCCTTCGCTTGGTCTTTTGAGGTGAAGATACTTATGAAAGGATGTTCCCTCTTTTAAACTTGTATTCTGCTTCGATCTGTTTTAGAACTTCTGAGATTAGTTGAACCTAATGGAATCAAATACAGAATGAAGTTTAACATAACAAGTTTCCATTTTGCTATCAGTCTTAAGGTCCTTTTTTCCATCAGTTGATTTTATAATAACTCTTATCAGCATCAAGCTCATTTCAATAGTTGCCTATACCGCAAAATTGATAGAAGGCCGTTCAAGACTTTGTACAGGAACTGATGAAGCTACCTATTGTAAGAGGCAAAAACTTGTTAAGGACTCCTTTTAGTCCTTTGTACTGGCTTTCAGAAACTGAAAATACCTACTTAGATATCAAAACTTCACTGATTCTAGCACTTCAGTTAGCTGGGGAGGATAGTGCCTACGCTGATTTTACCTCAACCTTGTGCAGGTAGAGAGACTGTTTCTTGATAGACTCCCGGTGCAACATAGTGGCAACAACAAAGCAAAAGGGAAATAAAGGAATGAAAGGTCATGGAAAAAGCAGTAACAACAAACCCAGTGGAATCTTACAAGTGGGGTCTAGAGAGGATAGTGTGTACGCTGACCTTACCCCTAAGCATGTAGAGAGACTGTGTCCGAGAAGCCACTAGCTCAACATAGTCGCGATAGAAAAGCAAAGAGAAATAAAGGAATGAAAAAGACATGAAAAAACAGTAACCACAGCAAGATGGTAAACAGAAAACTCTAGAACTATATTGCAAAGTAAATATGTAAAGGCAGTATAGCTATATTGACTTGACACTCTCATACCAAAAGGCATAAGGAGCTTATAAAATAAAGAATACAAACCTGAAAGAGAATAATAAGAATGAGAAAACCAGCAGCAGAAATATTTGGTGTTTCCATTTCACAGGACAAATGAGAAATAAACGAAATCAGAAAAATGCAAAACATATGCGCATCCGGGGAATCGAACCCCGGTCAGTACCGTGGGAGGGTACTATGATACCACTACACCAGATGCGCTTGTTGTATCCGAGAATCAAAATAATAATATATAACACTTTAATATAATAATGTCATATGCTTCACATATCCTAATTTACTCATTTAAGACCATCTCCAACCTTGCACCATTTTTTGCACCAAATGCTATTTTGGTGCAAAAAATAGTATATTGGAGTTCCAATCTTGCACTATATTTTGCACCATTTTGGTGCATGAATAGTGTTGCATCAAATTGCACTTTTTTGGTGCATGAATAGTGTTGCACCAAATTGCACCATTTTGGTGCATGAATAGTGTTGCACCAAATTGTAAAATGGTGCAATGAATAGTGTTGCACCAAATTTGGTGCAACAGTATTCATTGCACCATTTTACTATTCATCAATATATTATTATTATTTTATTGTTATATAACACTTTTAATTTTACATATTATAAATTTTAGTAGTTACATTTAGATTCCTAATATACCTATTCATCTACATCATTACTATTCATGAATATTTTATTATTTTTTTTATTAAATAACACTTTTAATTTAACATATTATAAATTTTAAGTTATAACTTTAGATTCCTAATATATCTATATAACACTTTTAAGGTACTCATTTTGCACTTCGTAATGCATTAGTAGAGCATTTATGGGAGCAACATACTAATCTTGAAAGTTGAATATTTATGTAGAAATTAAAATAAATTCTACCTTAATATACTAGTATTTATTTAATTATATTTTATCAATAATTTTACTTTTATTTGAATTTTCCATTAATATGTATAACGTATAATATTTGCTTACAATCTATATTACTTAAAATTTTATGGTATAAAATAATTTTATGTTTAATGATTTATAACAAAGGATTATAAATTACATGGGATGGATATGTAAAAAAGAAAAAAAAAGAAAGGATTTTTTTCTGAAATTATCAAATAAAATTTAAGTAAAAGAAAATATATAATATAAGAGAGAGAGAGAAGAATATAAAAAAGAATATTCTTTTTTGGTGCAAAAAATAGTACAACAGGTTGGAGTTAATTTGCACTATTTTGGTGTTTGCACCAAAATGGTGCAAAAAATGGTGTATAGGGTTGGAGATGCCCTAAGCATTACCTTAAAAAGTGAGGTGTCTTTTATGTTGCTAGGTTAGTTTTTCTCATTGTCTGTAATAATCATATGCGTATAAATCGTTGGATGTAAATGATAAATATTACTCCGTCTGTTTCAAAAAGATTAACACTATTTTCTTATTAGTCCGTTTTAAAAAGATTGGCACATTCCTATATTTTCTTAATAGAAAGAATTATAACCACATAAATATGATGACTTATTTAAAACTACATGTTTGAAAAAAGTTTAAATACACAAATATTACGATATATTTAAGACCACAAACTTTAAAAATATTTTTTTTTTATTAAGCTTTGTATCAAGTTAAACCAGAACAAACAAATTAAAATGGAGGAAGTATGTATTAGCTATGTTAGGTCCAATTATATGAACATTTGAGTCCCACATAACATTGTCTGTAATAATCATAAAATAGGTGTATGTTTTTTTTAACAAATAATATTATTTATATATCTGATAGTATTTTAGCATAGAAACATGAGTAACTTTTTTTCATTATTTTCAGATTTTTTATGCCATTAATTTGAATTTCAGTGTTTAGTTTTAGGTTTTCTTGTAGAGTAGTATACTTCAAATTAATATTAGATAATTCTAGCTTTACAATTTAATGAGTTGATGTCAACCGTTGTTGAAGTGGATTCGATAATTGCGACTGAGAATCGAATTATCTAATTGAGATTATTAATCGCATTTTTTTCCTTCGTTTAAGTCTTAGTGAACAGAGTTACTCGCTATTTATGCTGGTGAGAGGACTACTAGACATGGACAGATGGGGGCTACCTTCATTTCGCATTAATAACAGGACAAGAAAGCTCATTTTTTGGGAGCCACCTTAATACAATTGTTCTAGATAGAGTTTCTTACTTATTTCCAAAATAATTCTTCTTTATTTCTTTAATCTCAAGTAAAGATGCCTTCTAATCACTACAAAAAAAATTGAAATTAACTACGAATGTCGTCGCTTTTGTGTCGCAAAATCGCTCGTAGCTAGCAAAATTTCTTGATAATTTGTCGCTTTTCCGTCGTTAAATGAGATTAACAACGATTTATTCAGTTTAGCTACAGAATTTGTCTGTCGCTAAAACTAAATTTTTTAGTAGTGAATGCAGAAAGAGGCTGAGCAGAATGAGAATATGCCAAGATACTACATGCCTTTTATGCGGGAGCTTACCTGAATCAGTAGAACACCTAATGTTTGGGTGCCAATTCTCTAAGATATGCCTAACTGAAGTCCTCCAGTGGTTGAAAATACGTGTGAGAAACACATAGATGCTAGGCTTGTGGAGAAGAATCACGAGAAATTTGAAGGGAAGAGTGAATAGATCCTTTATGATAGATGTACTAGCAGGACTTGTCTATGGAATCTGAAAGGCTACGAATGAAGCGCTATGGCAACTAAGGGTTCCCCATTCACAAGAGATGAAAAAACAGTTGAAGCAAGATTGTAAATATATAAAGTAATTTCCCAGCTAACAAGGAAGCGGGGCAAGCGCTAGCCTAAATCAATATTCAAATTTTTCTTTCGGTTCGATCATAGAGGGATCCCTTCCTTTCTGTTGTTGCCAGCGCTTTCTCGGGCCGAGCCGGAATCTTTTATTATAAAGGGCAAGCAAAGCCCGAAAGTATAAATAGAGTACAACATAACAAGACTAGAGAATGGAAAGAAGAATTTTACAAATAGCAAGAATATGCATGTAGGAAAAGCTTAGTTGTAGGGGTTGAAGCTTCTCAGTTTTGTTTTGTTTTGAAGTTACATTATAAGTTAGGTTCGTGGTGATCAATAAAAAAATTTATTTTCAAAAAAAAAAAAAAAAGTTTGACAAGACGTTAATTAATGTAGCTATACAGTTTTCAGACTCAAATACAGTTTAAATTTTTTTTTTATAACTAAGTATAGTAATATTTTATGAACAAACTAAAAGTTCAAAACCCATAATTTGGTAGTTGAAGTGCACTCTAAGAGGTGGAACTCCGTTCTATTTAAAGTTGTTGGGTTACCACAGGCGGGAAGATTAAAAAAGGTGAGAAGATAAGGGTGAGGCTTAGTGGTCTATAAAATCGGTTGAGAATCATGAGATCTTTGAGTTCAAATCTCAGAATGTAGGTGTTAACGTTAGAGAATTCTTCTTATTTATTCAAGTCATGATGGACAAATGATTCATTCATATAACTATTATGCGTTTTGACACTCCCAAAAACTTGTTGCAAAGGCCCAAAAATATTGTTAACATAGTGTGATATTATCTTTAAGCCAAACTTGTATGATTTTTTCCAAAAGACCTTACATCATAAAGAGCATCCAACTCCTTATAAGTAGCTTATTTTTCTTTTTTACTTTTCATGTGGGATTTTGTTCACACACACCCAATAAACAATTTGCTCTGATACTAGTTGTTGGACTAAAACGACCCAAAGATACTCCTAACATGGTGTAATATTGTCCGCTTTGGACCTAGTGATGTTAGGCCAAAATGGTGTTAGTTTAATGATTAACTGTGCGACATTTCATCTAAATTATGCAATGTTATGTATAGGAGCATCGGAAGACAAAGACGAGTGAACGTCGCACAAAAAGAGATGAAAATGCAAGAAAAAAGCACAAAAATGCTAAGTAACCAACCCGTACTACAGACCAAGTAAAGCCAGCTCTATAGCCTGTTTTACCGTACTACAGACCAAGTAAAGCCAGCTCTATAGCCAACTTGACCACGCTACAGACTAGGTTTCGCGAGGTCTATAGCCAGCTTGACCGCGCTACAAACCATACTTCGCAAGGTATATAGCCAGGTTGACCGAGCTATAAGTCTGGCTTCGCGGGTCTATAGCCCGGTAATTAAAAATCGCGGGTTAAATCTCCAACCCGAAT
The DNA here is from genome assembly GCA_002018475.1 of Nicotiana obtusifolia. Taxonomy (NCBI): domain Eukaryota; kingdom Viridiplantae; phylum Streptophyta; class Magnoliopsida; order Solanales; family Solanaceae; genus Nicotiana; species Nicotiana obtusifolia. Next base: position 17,289 of record MCJB01017864.1, on the reverse strand, counting down.
TTGGACTCAAGAACTTCAACCCTAGCCTATAAATACTCCCTAAACATGTCTAAGAGAAGGAGAGGACGTTTTTTAGAGCAGATTCGACCTGAAGAGGACGTTTCTAGAGAGGGGATTCGACCCAAGGAGGCAAGAACATGGTAGGAGCAAGGCGGAGAATTCTTCTACGAGTCTTTCACTTTTTTCTTCCTATTTCCATTATTGGTTATGAATTCTAGTATTATAGTCTTGCATACTATTATGAATAGCTAATTTGTTATCTAGGGTTTTGATGAAACCTTTTGTAGGATAAATTCTTGTTATGTTTTTATATAGCTGAGCCGTTGGATTTCTCTACTTGTTCAACTACGTATTTATTGTTATTGATTGAATGGCCATAAATTGAATGTGCCTATTTAGCGTGTATATTGCTCGAGAGAGAGTACACATTTAGGTAGTTGTTAAACAATATCATTCCTAAAGTATGTAAGAGGTCAATACGAAGGGTTTAAAGGCGGGACTAGATATAACGAAACCTTGGATCATAGTAAGCGGTGAATTAGTGCCAGTTAGCGTAGTTCGAGAGGATACGTCTAGTAAATTGCGGTAGTTGCTCGAGAGAGAGCTACGACACCCAAAGTACTCACGATCCTTAATATTTTCTTCAACCTTTAGTATCTTTAGTTGTTAATCTACTACTTTAATTTGTTAGTTAATTAGATATAAGAATCTTAATATTTATAACTTAGGAATTGTTCGAGCTTGTCTTCTTAGTGATAGTAAACAGTTGTAGCTAAACCTTAGTTCTCTGTGGGATTCGACTCCGGACTCTTAGACCAAATTATATTTACAACGAGCACTTATCCTTTTTAGGATTAGAATTGAGCGTGATCAGTAATCGTATTATATAACAGCTTTTCTTATTGAACATCAGTTTCTTTGTTCTTACACTGTGGATTACTACTAAAGTCCTATTTGCTTATTCCACATAAGTCCTTCAATTCTGGTTTTTTTGTCTTTAGAAGACGAAAACAACGACGACAACAACAACACAATAAAATCTCACAAGTGAAGTTTGAAAAAGATAGTATGTACGCAGATCTTATCCCTATTCTGAGGGAGTAAAGAAACTATTTTCAAGACCCCCAATTCAAGAAGACGATTTTCAGAGAAATGTCAAAATTCTAATAATGCAAGGATGATATATAGTAATGAAATTAGCAAAATGTCATGTGCATAGACTATTTAGTTTATGTTGGATCAAGTTTTGTCTACAACTTTACTCTTATTTTAAAAGTATAAATAAGAAAAGTGTGAGCACCTAATTTTTTATTATATTTAGATTGTTTACCACTTTTAGTATGTAAATTTTTTTTAAAAGTTAATCTACATATTTTATCCTCTGTTTTACTTTTTTCTAGGTTTTTCTTAAGAAAATCAAAAAGAAAATTAAAAACCAAAAAAAGAGTCACACTTTAAGATATTAGTTTTATTTTTCATTTACAAAGAAAAGAAAATTCACAAAAAATATGATTTCTTCTTGTTATAAGTTAGTATTTTATAAGTCTTTTTTAGTAATTTCTTATACTTTTCTAGGTCTAAGAATAGTCAGTTAACATTTTACCTTACTATTTTAATTTAATAGGAATAATATTTTAATTTTGTTTGTTATTCTTTAAAAAAAACTAAAAGAGGAAAACAGGAAAAGGACCATCTAGCAAAAAGGGGCAAGGGCTGATGGGATGTAGGGGCAAACATAAAAAGAGAACAGCACTTAAATAAAAGAGGGAATGGGGAGAGAATAAAAAAGGGGCGCTGCTCATTTTATGAGGGGGAGAAGACACGAGAAAAAACGAGCTGCCCTCTTCTTCTTCCTCTAAAAAACTCCATGAAAAGCATTGAAATCTCCTGCGAAATAGGCACGAAACATTACCATTTTCTCCATTAAAACTAGCAGTTTTTTAGCCACGAAATCCCCTCAAAACAGTCCCTAAAACTCCAGCTGAAAACAGCCACAAAAACAGTTGAAATCCACCCCCAAACCAGCACCAAAAATTCGGCGATTGCTGCCGAAAAACCATCCATGAAAGCCACCATTTTCACCTCCATAACGCCACTCATCTCCAGCCCTTTTCGGCCATTAAGTCGCACTTTCAGCTCTAAAAACTCAGCTGAAACGCAGCAGACTTCAGCTCCAAAACTCACCAAAAAATCAGCCAAAACGCAGCTGAAATTGCTCCCTAAAAGCAGCCCAAAAACAACCCGAAATTCCCTAAAAAAAATCCCGAAATCTTGCCCCAAAACTCCCCAAATTCCAGCTCCAAAAATACCCCAAAACCACCATGAAACAACAGCAAAAAACATCACTAATATACTATCGGAAATCGTCGCTAAAGTGAGGTGTCGTTCGAATTTGTCGGGTTCGTCGAAGTCCTGATCTTCAGATCGTCTTAGGATTGTGGTTTGGGAGCTCCTCTTTCATTGTAAATGTTAGAGCATATGCAGCAATAAAGGTCCCTTTTCTTCTCTTAGTTTATTTTCGCTCATGAGTAGTTAATACCGTGCTCTTCGATAATTTTGCAGATTTGTTTGGGTTGCTCTGTTTTCTTTGATTTACTTACTGCTATTATTGTGCTTGATTGGTAAATTTTGTGATGTGCTCCTATCTTGTCTATGTTTTAATATTGTTCTCTGCTGTTTCATTTGGTAATTAATTGGAATTGCTTGACTTACCAATTTTCAATTGTTTATTTATGAAAAATAAGTTTCAATGTTGTTGATTCACTTTTTGTTTTTGGTTTACATGTAGACATTAGTTATAGTAAAGTAATGGCCAGTTGGATTGTGTGGCTAATATGGGCCATATGTGATTTTAGTAATTTGAAATAAGTAGTTTAGGTTGCATAATGGGTTTTCTTTGATAGAATGCAATTTAGTTATGTTTTAGTGGGCTTCGGGTTTATTGGATAGAACATGGAACAAATAATTTATTTTCATCGGGCCAACTTAATAAGAACAAAAGCTGACTCATTTCCCTCAATTGCTCCATAATTCCTTGTCTCACAATACATCTCAAATGTAGTTAAAACACAATTATAGACGCGCTAGTTGCTTTAGGCGCGTTTTAAGAAATAAATCGTCATAGTTATAGGTACGGCTCCCGTGGCATAATTGTGACACTTAAATCCCAACTCGAGTGCATGTACGCGTGACGTGACTTTACAACTTCAAATGATAATAAAATAATCATGTTGTAAATTGTGGGTGCGTTTCACTTGGTACAATTTGCGACATGTATAGAACAAAAAGTGTACGACATCGTAACTTGTTTAAAATAAAATCCATAAAAAAATATACAAATAAAAGCGGTAAAAGGTAAAAACGCACGTAGGTCTAAAACGTGTAATAGTTAGATAATCAAGCCGAGCATAATTGTAAAACGATCGTGCTCAAACCACGGAATCTGGGAGTGCCTCACACCTTCTTCCGGGTTAACAAGATTCTTTACAAGTTATATGCAAGTATTCCACAAAATTTCTCATAATTTAGAGATATTTTATATTTTTATTTTTGAATTATTTTTAGTCGGATCCCCTCACCCGTATCCGTGCTAGGATCCGTATCTCCGAATCTTAAAATTTACATCTCGAAGGATCCGACCTCTAGATTCGCACCAGTGTCGGACACCCGCATCCGTGTCCGAGCAAATTAGCCCCTTTGTGCAAATCTCCCCTTTCTATTTGGCTAGTAGATCCAACATGGAGAAAAGGTCTTTTTTAACATCAATTTTATATGAAGTTAATGATAAATATATTTATCAATTTATCATCTATTTGATTTTTATCTCTTTTCTTGAAAGGACAATAAATGGTGAATCTAGTAGATACTTTTCATTTCATCAATTGGCGTGGTGTACTTGAACCCACACTCACTCTACTATTATGAAGTCTTTGTCTTTGTTTTTTTCTTAACAATTGACAGGACATTAATGTTTCAAGATAAGAGACCTATAAGTCTTCTCAAGCATATGGGTCCATATGCTTCGTCCTATATCCTTAATCAGTCGATTTGAGCTTCGGATATGAAAATGTCCTGATAGGAAGTGCTTCTCCATTTTGAGGCTTGCTCTGCACGAATCAGGATTAGTTAGGGCCTAAATGCGAGTATCGGATATCAAGTGGGAAACCAAAAAAGAAAGTCTTCTCCAAAACATTATCATAGTCCCTCTATACAGGTCCTTGTACACTATCTCGATTTATAAAATGAATGCAATTTGCTGGATTCACCATTTATTGTTCTTTCAAAATCAAGAACAAAAAAGAGAGAGAAAACCATATATATCATTAACTTCATAAAATGACGTTAAAATATCTTTCTCCATGTTGGACCAATTGTTGGAACATAAGGGCATCCTACCATTTACAACTTGCAAGTGGTGATTGAAAGAGTAATAGTTAACTCGATCTCTTTAACCTTTCGAGTTTGGCAATAGCATGTTTTTTTAAATAAAAAAAACTACTTAATAATCACCAGTCTCGCTAATAATTTTCCAAACTTTTGAAGTGATTATGCATTGATGCAAATCAAATGAAATCTGCGATGATGTAAACTTTTCATACAATTAGGTCATCTATATGTCAACTATAAGTAACTTTTATAGCAAGCATAGATAACCAGACATACATGGTAAATAATATGTTACACTGGTAAAATAAAACTATAGTGGTAGTGTAAATTTTATTTGCAAAAATGATTAATTTGTTAAACCTCACAAAATCTTGAACGTAAACAGTAGAGTAGAGTAAAGGACAAACAAAAATCTTTCAGGAATGTAGACAGTAGAGTATCATTCAAACTTTAGCAATCATTTTGACAGAAATCAATTTTCCGCAATCTCTAAAAGACTAAAACATATTCATGAAAAAATTAAAGAACAGCCCTAATAATTTGGTGAGATTATAAATTAATATCGAAACCTATAATCTTATTTACAATTAAAAACCTAATTATAAGTTAGAAATAGATTTTGTTCGATCGGTTCTATCAGTTCTTAAGAACCACTGATACCCCACAAACGTAATGATAAATGATAAAAGATAGCCTACAGTTGCAAAAAACATCTCCACCACAATCCGCCTTATCCTATCCTTATCTCTAGCAAGGGTGAAAAAGAGAAAATATCTTTACAGAAAGCTACAAGACGCTAGTAATTTATACTAGAACACACAACTAGTATACCATACTTTATATTATCTAGCAATTATACAACGTAAAACAAAGTTTTCTGTTGAGATTACTTCAAGATAGAGATTACTCTCTCTAAGATACCCAAAGTAATTATAACTTCCTATATTATCTCCAAAAACTTATACTAGAACTGCTAATATGCTTCTTCTCTTCTCTACAAAGTGTAAGTGAAGAAAAAAAACACTTCTCTTCTGTGTGGAATTTGTTAGTACTACTATTCTTTCATCACTACGAGAAGGAAATGTTGTGCAAACCTTTGTACAGAAGTTTCTTCCTATGTCGAAATTCAAACAGCAACTAAAAGGACTAGTCATTTTCTAGTATCAATTATATCATCCAGTAGGGATGGCGATGGGGCGGGGCGAATTTACTCTTATGTGGGTGTGGGGCAGGACGGGCCGGGTTAAAACAATTTCTAAAATTTTTAAAGTGGGGCGGGTTGCGGGTTCAATGCGGGGCAGCTTTGAATTTAATCTCTTCTGATCACAACTTCATTGGGCATAGTAATGGTTATTGTATTATCTTAATCTTGAAAACATACTCTTCCCCTAGAAAATGATTCACGTTTTCAGTCTTACATAACTTGACAACCCCAATAACTGAGAATTAACTTAAGCAAACAAGAAATGAATAAGAAATCAGATATGTAATTAACTAATAATATGTTTATTATAACATGTGTTAACTTGTCGATTTCATTGAATATGATAGTGAGTTCTTTACACAAAATACAAACTTTGCCATTGACGTAATTAATCCAATATCAAAATTGTTTTGTGATAACTATCACATATGTTGTGAAAAAAGGTGATATACGCAAAATGTGATACCTAAACGGATCACATTAGGTTTTTTTCTGCATCTTATACTCCATTTTTATCACTTAATTGTAATTAAATGTATAAATTTACTTTAATTTATGATTATTATGATTAAATTAGTTTTTAATTTATAAATGCTAAATAAGCATAAATTTTTTACATGAGGCCAATATCTTCAAATTTTTATTTATTTACTGTATTATTCTCATATACTTTACAATGACAGCATTTGTAAATACATAATCTAGTATTTTAATTTCATTTTTTATAGTATATAATGTGTAGGGAAAAGGTCTAAAGTTGCCTTTGTACAAGCCATTTCAGTGTTGTGTATCCTCCTATATCTAATATGGCATCACATAGTAAAAGTACTCGTCCTCATTTATTTGTATGATTGGAGTATGTCAAACTAGTTTGTTTTAGAAAACAAATAAAATAAAAAGAAAAAAAAATTAAGTGGAGCTGGGCTGGTTGAAAACTGAAAAAATAACTGTGCAGGGCGGGGCGAGGCGAGGCGAGGCGAAATTTTAGTGAGTTTTGCCAAACCCGCCCCACACCCGGCGCCCCGCCCCACTGCCATCCCTAGACATCCAGTGCTCTTAACTATCAGAACTGTTATTTTGTTCAAAGGTGTAGGTCCGCAACTTTGTGATAGCTGAGTGTGACAAATAATACTTTGGTCTGAGGCTGTGCTCTGTTAACATTCATTTGTCTACCAAATTCTTCAGCATTGCGCCCCTCCAGGTTTTCCTTTCCAACATATCGTAGCAGATCACAAAGCAATGTTTACAGAATGGGAACCATTTTGCTAGAAGCCTCTCTAATGAATCTGTAGGTATTTGTACTCTTTCCTAGTTAAATCAAACCATCCTACTGCTTGATGTTTCGTTTCCATTATAAATTTGAAAGATAAAAATTTGTCAGAATGATCCACCTCTCCACAATTAATGACATCCAATTTGTTCAATTTGCTACCAGGGACATGAAGTATGTTCTGCTTGTCATTACAGGCTAGCTTTGTTCTAAAGCTCCATATAGAAGTTATATTTCAAATATACACAAACACATATATACATGTAAAAAAATTGCGGACAACCATCCAAATTATCTAGGAAACAAGTAAACTTCCATTGTCAGTAGTTGGTAGCAATACCACTTCCAATATATTCTCCGTTAGTTTGCTTTTGTTTCATAAATGTAAGTGTAATTTGCCTAAATTATAGCAAAAGGCGCGAGTCAGTTCTCAACATTCATGTGATCCTTTATTGGAAAGACAGGTGACTAATGATGATAGTAGCAAAAGAGAGAAGTTACCACAATTTGAATTGTCCCTCTCTCTCCAATCACATCCTGTGCAACAGCCAACATGAATGGTAGTTTTAGCGCAACATTAATCCCTCTAATTGTGGTAGTTTTCAGGTGATGCTAATTTCTTCTGTTGTTCCACATTTCCGTCTTTGCTTCTTGCCTAAGCCGGGTTTGGATAGCAAACTTGTCATTTCCTCATGTAATGTTTTTTCAGTTCGTAGGTGAAGTTTGCCACCAGAACCTATGGAATCACTCCTTCCATTATCGATGTAATTATTCTAACTGTGTGATTTTCTGTAACAAGCTTGCAGAATATATATATATATATATATATATATATATATATATATAGTATAATTTATGGTGTTAGTTTAGCATGTAATAAGTACTTAATCACGAAAGAGAATTTTTTAGAAGAGGAAATCATGTAGTGCAACTGATTATTGCTGGAGGACTCAAAGACCACATGTAAAAATAGCTGTATGCTACCCAAAAGCTAAGTCCTTTTTACCTTATAAAGAATAAGAAAGGTTACAAGATCTTTGCATTTGATAAGAGGTGTTACATGTTTGCAGCTTTACCTGCAAAGGGATAGTAAGTACCCATTTGAATCAAACTCGTGAGACGAAATTGCTATTGCATGCCTATGGCCACAAAGGACAGAAATACAAAATACTAAATTCACACTCTCACGGGTAAATATAACAAAGAAGTACCTTTAATTTCTCAATCAGGTAGCCTAACCTTCGGACAAGAGTTACATTTTCAGGTGATGCAAATTTCTTGTGTTGTTTTGCATTTCTGTCGCTGATTCTTGTCTAAGCCTTGGCTCGAATATAAAATTGTCATTTCCTCATGGTCAATTCTTTAGGTTCATAGCTGAAGTTTTCCACGAGAACCTTTGCAAGCACTCCTTTCATCACTCGTCGAATTGCAGGCTCAGAGAAAAGCAAGCTCACTTTCTCAGTCAGGTAGCCTAACCCTTCAGAAAAGAATTACATCAAGCTTGAATTTAAAGAAATTGGAAAGGACTTTCAAAGTCTGCTTTCATTGTTTAAGCACATATAATATCTTTTGATTTCAGGTTGATGTGTAAAACTGCATTTGATAGCAAATATTCTATGCTAGAATGTTGAACAATTCAAAAGCCTTTGGTTCTTCATCAAGTGTTAGCTAGTGATTTTAAGAATGTATTGCCAGATTGCATCCCTTAACATTGCTTTCTTCATCAATTCTTGTGAGTTATGACACAGAGTTGTTTAATGTAAGAGCATATTGCAGATCTTGCATTGAAAGCCCTTGCCATCAGAGGGATGCATCGAATAACTGAGTGGAAGCAGTGGCATATACTGGGAAAGGAGAGTTTCCTACACTTAAGAGACTTGCAATTGAAGGTTGCCCCAAGTTGATCGGGAAGTTGCCTGAAAATCTTTGTTCTTTGACTGTATTGATAATGTCAAAATGTCCTGGACTCATTTTGTATTCCCAGTATCAGATATGTAAAACAATACAATCCAGAGGTTAGTCTTGTTTAGTTTTATATGCATGTTATGAGACAATCTTGTAAAAGCCAACAGAAATTTTTATTTTCTTATATTTTGTAGGAATTTGATAACACTACAAGGTTCAATCGATTGCTTTCTCTGCTTTATTTGGAGAATGATCTGCAGCAATACAAAGTCATTTCCTCATGGAATGTTCTTTCAGTTTTTAGCTGAAGTTTGCGCTCTCTATTAATTAAGTATTCAGTGGCTGGACATGAGTCCTTTGCAGTAGCAAAAGAGAGATTGAAACAGAGGGATTATTTATTTTCAAATCTTCTGCTATTTTTTTTAAAGGCAACATTTATACAATTTATCAGCTCTTTGATCTGTTGGCATTGCGCATAGTGGAAAGGATATTAACTTTACAATTTTCTGAGGTATACGGACTTAAATCAGAATACTCTAGTTAAGAACTTTGCAATTTTTAACAAGTTTATATTTGTTTTGTTTCCTTAAATAGACATTTGCGAACAATCATCATTTGCAAACAGTTATCTACTATAACTAGGGAGATCAAAACAAAATGCCTAAAGATTCATATGCAAACAGTCTTTTATTTTTTATTGAAAGAAAAGTAAACATACAATAACACTTAAGAAACGTAACCATACAATAAGACTTCTGAGAATAACAATCTCTGCAATCACATCCCTCCCTATATTTGTAACTTTTCACACAAGGATTTTCAACTACTATCTAAAAAACGATAATAGGCATGTCTCTATGATCTCTTGAAAACCAAACAAGAACATACTCCCCAAAAGCTAAGACCAAATCCTATTGCCATTGAAATGTAGAACCAATCCAGTTCATCTTCATCACTCTCATCCTTTTCAGCATAAGAAATTTGACCACCTGAACTGCAGTACACCAAGAGTGGAAGCCTGCAAAGCTCATTTATCTGGAAACTCGAGGAATTAAAGCTTTGAAGTTGAGTGCCCATAAGTTATCTTCCCCGACAAATTGTTATAAGATAGATTCAAGAAGCTTAAAGTTTACAAACTCGAAAAGCTTTGCGGGATTTGACTAGAAAGTTGATTTTCTGAAAGGTCAAGGGGTTCCAGCACTTTCACGTCACAATGCCATTTGGGATCCTGCCTGTCAGATGGTTTTTTGAGAAATTACAGAATCTCAATCCCACAAGACAGGTAAAACTTATAGGAATATCTCCAGAGAGATTGTTGTTAAACATATCCATACTTGTAACCAACGCTAATATTTTATCATATTGGTAAATATTGCCTTTAGTTGTCACCATTGCACTTTCTCTAAAACGTGCTTCAAAATAATGAGAAGCATAAATAATATCAGCTTCCCCCAACTTATTTACGTTGACCATTTTTTTTAGATTGCTAATACACCATGGTATAATTTCAAAGAAACTATTGTTTGCAAAGTCTAAGATCTGAAGATCTTTGAGGTGACAAATTTCTGGAGGCAATTCACCATAGAATTTGTTTGAGCTAAGGCTACGGATTATTAAATATGAAAGCCTCATTCCCAACCATGGTGGTAACTGTCCGTCAAGCTCATTCTCAGCTATATTTATCTTCTGCAATTTTGTGCAGTTTTCCTATGATGAAGACAATGGACCGGTAAGTCTATTTCTTCGGAAGTCAAATGATTTCAAATCTCTTAAAACCTCCATGGATCTTGGTATGCCCACAATCAAGTTATTGTCCCTCAAGATTAAAACTTTCAACTCTGGCTAGTTCATCCAACAATTAGGAATTTCTCCTGACAAATCATTTCCCACGAGGTTTAAGACCTCCAATTTGTAGGATCTGTTCTTATTTGTTTCACACAAGAAGTGAGATAAAACCCCTGAAAAGAAATTGTCGAGAGGTCTCTCACAATTACATTCGGTGAAATCTGAGGTAGCGGACCACGGAAATTGTTGGAATCCAAGTACATTAACCAATAAGCTTGTCCAGGTGACGAAGAAGGTGTTGAGATGGTTGGAACCTCACCAACAAATTGGTTGTGAGAAATATCAAGTAATTGAATTTGAGAATATAAGTTCCAAAACCAAGTTGGATCCTCATCTTGTATTCCACCATATGATATGTCCACACTATTTATATTCTTTTGAGTTTGGAGCCACATGGGAAATAGAGGACCTATATTCCAGTTGTCGATATCAATATCTAAGGCTTGAAAAGGTGGAATCTAGTTCTGACTCACTTTTAAAGTTAGGTCATCGTTAGATGCAAAGAGCTGTCTTAATTGTGTCCAGTTGGTGAAATGACTTTCTGTTACAACACCTTCCAACCTATTGTTAGAGATTTCAATAATTTCTAGCATTGGGAGTTGGCCAAGACTTTTTGGGAGAGGAGTCAGTTTATTGTTTCCTAGATACAATTCCGTCAAAGAAGAGCTATTTCTCAATCCCGCTTGAAGGAAAGTATTCCTATCATTAAATAATTCAGATAATTCTCCCTCAATATTGTTGAATGTAAGATCAAGATTTTTAAGTACTGTAACGTTTGCAGCCTCACTCAGCATCGCACCTTCAATACCACTGGATATAAGCTCAAGATATTCAAGATTATTAAGATCAAACAACCACCCGGGTAAAACACAATTGAAAGAGTTGAAACCCGCCATGAAGGTCGTGAGAGAAGTAAAGTTAACAAGACAGTCAAGAAATGGGCCAATTAAATCACTATCACTCAAATCAAGAGAAACAAGACTAGGGAGATTGAAAACCCATTTGGGAATAGAAGAACTAAAGTTATTCGTAGAAAGGTCGAGTGTTTCAAGTGAAGAAAAATTATGATTAAGTAGAGGTGGTATATGATGAAGACTGCAATTGTATAAACTAAGATCAACAAGAGAAGGAAGCTTGTTAATGACCTGTAGCCAGTTAGTTGCTTTGCTGAGATCCACATAATCAATCTCAAGATTCTCAAGATTTAAAAAACTTGGCAGCCACTCAAGGTTGTTGATCCTTAAATATCCCAAAAAACCCATATATGTGTAGCTCAATCACATGACGAGTCAGATCATGGCACACAATCCCTTTCCATTCACAACAATCTTTTCCAACAATCCAAAAGGAGAGAGAATCTGAGGTATCTATATGCTTCTTTCTCGAGACTCTCCAATGGTTGTTGTTCATTTTCTTTGCAAATTCCTACATTAACACTAAACTTGGTGATTCCCAAAATGAAAACCAAGAAAAAACATAATGTTTTTGCTAACACCTTCATGGTGTGCAAAGTTTTAGATTAGGAATTGAATGTATATCAAATAGGTGTTTGCTTATAGATTGTTATTTGGCCAAGCATACCTATATATAGCATTTAGAAATGTAGTTGAAGAATACATTGTCTAGAAAGATATTGATTGTAAAATTTGAAGACTTATTGATTTTAAAGTATTTTTGTCCTTTTAAAAACCATATATAAAATTATAATTGACGGACCTTAATTTCTTACTAAGTCAAGAGGACTCTAGCATGTCTTCTCCAGAGTACAACACCTCAATTGATGAAGTGAAAACAACCTTTAGTTCCTTTTAGTATGTGGTGATATAATCAAAGAACTATGGTGTTATTTTCTTCACGTACCAATGACTTGTTTCTATTCACTTAAACCCCTATTTTGAGGCAGAAGAATTTTCCTTCATTGTCTCACACTTTTGATGCGCTAAACCCCAAAGATTTGGGACCCAAATCAGCTAGCGTGAATAAGTTTTTTCGGGTTGAAATAGATGAAAAGCGCGAAATGTATTTGCACCATCACTATCTCTCTAAATTGTATATAGCTTCTTCTTATATACTTCAATTGTTTAATTTATACAGTTCATCGTTTGTCCCTTTTCCATTTCCTTTAGTTAAAGTTAACTAGCTATAATTAAAGAAGAACATGATTTCGCCAAGCTTGAAAGGGTGGTAGAGTTAATAAGAATTTTATTTATTCTTTAAATCCCACTTGAAGTACTAGTAAATTTTTTTGCCTATCTGTTTCACCAATAAGTCTTTCAATTTAATTTATGAATTTAATGACGTTTTTTATTTATCTCTTTTCTTTTGTTCGTTCCAAAGCTTGTGTTTTGTTTTATGAAAGAGATTTTTGATTGAAAATTGATTGGTGAAAATAATTATTTAAGTAATAACTGTAGTCATATCAAATACATTCTTGGGGATCTAATCGAGTGGCTTTCACTTCATCAATTGGGAGGTGTATACACGGACCCAAACAGGACCATGATAAAGTTGTGGATAAGACTTGCTGGATTTTTCTTGACTTTGAAAAATATTACTCCCTCCGTTCTTTTTTAGTTGTTTCAAAAAGAATGATCTCTTTCTAAATTTTAAAACTAATTTAACTTAAACTTTCAATTCTTCCCTTAATGAGAAACTTTTATATGCTTGTTTCTTTAGGCTGTCCAATATTTATTATACATTGCAAATAACAAGTAATTAAGGACACATTTCAAAATGTTAGGATCCACTTCCCAGTTTCCTGGCATTTGCATAAGTAAGAAATGTTGACCACCATGTTTGAATGTTTAATTTTCTAAAACAAATATCTCCACAAGAGGAAAAGTCTAATTTATCAAAGTAATGGATGAGTGTGATGGCACTGTAGATGAAGTTATGAGAGGGAAAACTGCACCTTGGACTATTCATCGACTTTGCTATACTTTGAGTGTATTCTATTTAGTTTTTCCTCTTAACGAGGACTCGAACAAGTCTTCTACGCACCTTTATATCAAGATCCTTGTTTGGGGCCATATATGCTCCAGTTGATGAAGTAAAAACAACCTTTGTCACTTTTTAGAGTCTGGTGACCATTTAATTATTTAATTAGATGGTATTATTCACTTAAAAGTTAAGCAAAAGTAGAAGAGGAGACCAAGTAAGCCTAAAATTTATAGGCAAAATAACTAGCTAATTTGTTTTAATTTGTTCAAGTCATGATGGACAGAGTTATTCAGTATCTGTGCTGGTAAGAGGTACCAAGAATCCCGTAGAATTAATCGAAGTGTACAAGCTAACTTCGATACAACTGTTACAACGTTTTCCCCTCGGTTTAGGACCTGTGTTTAGTAGTGTAAGCGTAGAGGTGAATCCAAGTTTTAAGTTCTACGGTCTCAACCTTTAAGATTTTATAATTAAACTCATTCTATTTTAAAGGTATGAATTCATATGTATCTACTATTTATTGTAATTATAGTGAATTTTTCACATAAATTTTTTGCGACTCGTCAAATCTACTAGATTCTTATGAACATGGTACCGAGAAGACTACATCCGCCCTATAATTAAGTGAATAAAAACAAGTCATCAGTGAAAAAAACGACACCAATATTTACGCAAAATATTTATCAGGGGGATAGATGGGCCAAGATTTACGCAAAGGGATTTTTTCCCTGTAGATACTATAATAGTAACTATATTACCTAGTTAAACAATATTTTTCAATTTACCAAAAGTATGCAAATTAAATACAATTTCTCCTCAATTTGTTAGACTACACTACAAAAGTATTCCGAATGAGAATTCACAATTAGTTTAACTTTAAGTCACACGGATTCTTATATAAATCGAAAATCAATTGCAATCGCAAAGTGAAATTGCTTTTTTATGTACTTCCATGGCGACAATGACGATCATGCTTCAACTTAATGGTTGATAGGATAGTATCAGTCGATAGGTTAATTTCTATGTCAGACGGTATTGTAATCAGCTTATATTCAAGCTACAATGCATTAGTTTTAGCCATTGATGAGCATCTATCAGTACGATAGTGAAGTCAAATTTTTTATTAAGGAGTGTCAAAATTTTAATTTAAAAATTAACACGAAAAAACAAAGGGAACTCAACATATATCATACATGCATAAAAATAATAATTTATCGACAATACAATGTAATTTTTCCGATGAAGAGGTATGAGTTGACACCTCTTCGTTAAACGTGGCTCCGCTACTATATCTATAGACACCTCTGTTAAGAAAATCAAGTATAGAGTCAAAGAACGGTCCAATGAAATTCCGCATGATAAGGGAGTGCTTTAAGTGTTTAATCATGAAAGTGTTGGGAAAATATAATATCCGCTCAGGAATAATATTCACGATAAATAATAATAATACAAGAGAGTAACAACGATACTAAATTTTTTTAACGGGATAAAATATAATATCCGAACGGAAACAATATAATACTACTATAATATTACAATGTGTCAAGAAATTATTACTATTTCAAAAAAAATAATATCTTTATTTTAAACATCTCATTATGATATTACTTTCATTGACAATTTATCTCACAGACTATATCCGTGAATTATCCCCACTTCTATTTGCTTCTCTCGTTTTTGGGGTGTTTGATATGAGAAATGCTTCTACTTATAGGAATAGAGCCATCCTCTTCAACCAATCAAATGCATTGGTTTTGCAATTTGCAAGTTTGCAAATTTGCCAATTTGTTCTGCGCTCGTTGCAACTTGTTGCCATTTTGTCTTTCTTTTTCCTTTTTTTTTTCATTTTCTTTTTATTTAAGCTGGTCCTACAAATCTCTCCTTTAATTTTAATTTTTTTTCTTCATTCTGAGTCTTGGTCTCGATCTCCAAAAATCTTCAAATTTGAGAGGCTTTGTAAGGATATTCGCAGTTTGATCACGAGACTTCACATATTTGAGCTCGAATTTCCTTCTTAGCAATGCATTCTCTGATGAAGTGATACCTTGTGTCTATATGCTTGCTTCGATCATAATACACCGGATTCTTCGCCGATCTCTATAGCTTCAATTTGTGGCAAATTGAGCTCCTTTAACAATCTTCTGAACCAAATTGCATGACACATACAGGATGTTGCTGCTACATATTCAACTTTACAAGTCGAGAGAATAACAATTGATTGTTTCTTTGAACTCCAAAAAATAACATAATCACCCAAGAAAAACACAGTACCGGTTATGGCTTTTCTATTATCAATATCTCCCGCATAATCACTATCACAAAATCCATAAGGTTGAAATCACTTGAAGAAAAATAAAATAGCCCAAAGTCAATCATACCTTTTAGGTTGCGAAGAATTCTTCTAGCGATTTTTGAATGAGTAGAGGTAGGAGCTTCCATGAAGCGGCTTACTACTCCAATTGCAAAGAGTATATCTAACCTGATACAAGTTAAGTACCTCAAACTAGTTTTCATCCACGCAACTCCATTGACTAGATTGACCTGCCCCATTCAAGTGGTCTGATGAGTGTAAGTTGAGCTTTCAGAAGCTCAAGACTGCCTTGACTACAACTTCGATATTGGTGTTGCCTACGGATTTGTTGTACTGTGTATTGTGAAGCATCGTGTATTGGTCTTGGTGCAGTGTTGATGCAGGATGGCATGGTGATTACATATGTGTCTCGGCAGTTGAAGGTTCTTGCTTTGAAGATTTGGAGGCATTAACTCTACGGCGTTGTAATGACTCACTTTATTTTCCCGAGCTATTTCATTATTTATATTGTGTGAAATTAAGTCGAGTTAAATGTACTCGAAGTAATTGAAAGGATACGAGACAAATGGTCTCATTTAAGGAAAATCTAAGTCGTAAAGTCAACCTTGGAATTGACTTTTGAGTTAGAAGGCTCGGATTTGAAATCCGACGACTCGAATAGCTTCGAGATAGAATATATGACTTAGACGAGTGACCGGAATAAATTTAATAGACCTCGAACAGCGTGAGAATTGAATCGAGGAAGTTTGGAATACCGGTTGATAGGTCGAATTTTGATCCGGAAGTCGAAATGAAATTCCAAAAGTTGCTATAGGTTCCTTATGTGATTTTGGACTTGCGTGCAAATTTTCAGACCATTCGGACATCGTTTGGTCAGGTTCGGATCGAAGGATCGAATTGAGGATCCTTGAAGTTCATAGGATTGCTTTCGATGCAAATCTAATAAATCGATGTTCATCTTAGTGTTCCAAAGATTGGAACAAGTTTGAATGAGGTTATAGAACATGTGTGCATGTTCGGATAAAGTCCCGGGGGTCTCGGGTGAATTTTGAATGGTCAACGGAACTAAATTCGCCGCTCTATAAAGCATTTACCTCAGATTTTCTGGTGTAGTTGATATTAAAATTAGCAAACGACCTCCAAATTCAATTTTGTTTGAAGAATTAGCTCCGTCTTGAAATTACGGAGTCGTAGCAAAAAGAATCGTCCAAATCGGACTTCGTATGAAAAAGTTAGAGTAATCTTTGTAAAAGAAAGAAAGGAAATTGCTAAGGGGTCGCGAAATTTCTGATTTTTCAGCATTCTTGGCCAACTTTTCAGCTACTATAAATATGAACCTAGGGTTCATTTGGGGCATATCAGAAACATAAAACTCAAATACCCACGAAGTAAAACCCTTGCAAACATCAAAGATCATTAGAAATCAAC
>MCJB01017863.1:179497-217687 GCA_002018475.1 Nicotiana obtusifolia | reverse complement strand
GCAGGCACACCTCGTAACGAAAGATCAGTTTCAATCGGATATCTCGTGGATTCCTAATATCTCGGCGGGAGTGAAGGTCTCAACCGTCATAGACGTTAAACCATTATTTTAGGGATTCCACCCCGTAATTGAAGGAATTTTTATCTTGTAATTAGAGTTTTACCATATTAAGGAGTCTTCTTTTACCTATAAGAAGGGTATCTACCTTCATTGTAAGGCAGAACAGTTACGAGAAAAACACTAACTATTTCAGCTGTCATTTATCAATATCTATCATCCTTTGTCGTGTTTCATTCCATTATCAGTAATCCACTCAAATACAGCGGTTCGATCATTCTATTGCTTGTTAAAATTCAATTGCTTTATATTATATCTTACATTGTATCAAATCAATTCGTACATCCTTAGTACTACGAACAAATTCAATTGTTACTCGGATTTAAGAGTAAACACTTTAATTTGTGATTTATGGAGTAAGTAAATGGCTTATCTTTGGTTTGCTCTAATCATTTGTTGATTTATTCGGCTTCACATTGTACTTTTGACTGGAGCATATTTAGTGTCAATGGATTTTGAAGCACGAATCTTATCGTCTTTAGCTATTTGTTTTTTTTTTAATCTCAGAAACTAAATTCATAGGATGTTCTCTTCTAGGAACCATGCTTTAGGATTTTTCTCTTTTATTTATCATAGTGAAGTTTCTCATTGTTGTTTGAAGGTCTTTCTTTGATTTTTTGATTTTTGTATAATTTAAAGTCTATTTAGGGATGACCTTTTGCTATAAGTTAGGCAAAAAAAGGCTATAGTTTCATTCCTAAAAATTGCTGCCACATTACTCGTATCTGATAGGCTGAGTAATAAACTTTGATAGGCTTACTTTTGTTAGACTCAAGCTATTTTTTTAAATATTATTTTTGCGGAAACTATTTTGCTTTGTTCTTTAATATAATAATAAAATAATTCAAATGCTTTATTTTCTAGTAATACACACAGATAGAGTTATTGTTACTAACAAGTTGTTACTAGTCAATAATTAACTTAACCAGAAACTGTTGATGAGTATTTGAATGTTATAGTTTGACCTTTCTTTCACAAACTTCTTTTGGGCCAATTGCTAGATTTCAAATTAATATCAGAGTATAAAACCGCATTAACCTATCAACTCTCTAAATCATGTCGTTGACATAACTCTCAGTTGATAATGAAATGACGCCCATGTTCGAAAATTCATAAGGAACAAGCGAATTCTAAGAACCTAGATTAGGTTGAGATTCATTTCATGGTTCCATTTAATAGCATGTTCAATTACGCTTTGACGTTATCCTTACTACTCCGGACAATATCTACTTATTTAAGTTTACTCCACTATTGGAATACAATACCATGTATGAATACAGTTAAATACCTTTTCTGCTATTTAAATGATTAAAATACTTATCATGACTTAGTTAGAAATTATACCTTGGTGTGAATATACTAGAAACCCTAATACATTTTTGACTTTATCTATAAATATGTCTACGTTATGTGCTTTAACACATTTTCTTTCATTCCTTCATTATCATTCCTATGACCCATATGTATGCTGATTGGTTTAAGCCTGCGGCACCGAGGAGTATATTGAAATCATCCCTGCATGTGAGCTCAAATAGAACCATTGTTAGGCTTCTCAATTGGTATACATTATCTTTTCTTTGGTTCTGATATCATCCTTTGAAGAATTAATTAATGACATGATAATATTAGCTTCGAAAACTCCTTTTGATACATGAAAGTATTTTTTATCGTGGCAAAATTATCTGTTGAAGATTGGGAAATCCCTGTCTAATTATACATGAATATTAAAATTCTTTGGATTAAGTAGAAAGAAGTGGCATTTTACGATCTACCTCACATTTATTTTCTTTATGAAATCACGAGCATTTCCAGTGTAATCCAAGGGTATTTCAAGTTAATTGCATTATTTTATAGAGTATAGGTACTCATGGTTGATTTTAATTGCATGTAGCTTCTCAAATGCAGTAATGCTCTCTTATGTGTTTTTAAGTAAATGAGAATTTTGAACTACATAACCAGTTATATGTATTCACTAGATTTATTTATTTCCTTTGCGAAAGAAGTTTTGTTTTCTTAAACATGCATGTTTGCCTACTCTTCATTTCAATTATTTCTTTAGATGTACACTATGATTGAGTGGTTCAATCATGGCAAGGGATCAGGTATACCATGCAGCCAAGTGGAGTCATCGTCCCCCAAGTGGAAACAAAGTTTTTTATCCTTGAAAATTTCAAGATAACGATTAAATTTGTACGCAATTTTAAGGATATATGGACTAATTCAATACAAATAATAAAAAATATAAGATACATAAGTTAAAGGTAAAATGAATAGTCAAACCAATTGAGATGTTAAGACCTGACTCATATTTAGGTTGAATAATAGTTTTGCCCTTGATCGGTGATGTCTCGTGTAAAGTATATATATTTCTATGTATATCACCTCATATTTGACTTTTGTTTCGTGAAAGTGGGATGTTAAATGCTAGGATTCATGTTAATTTGAAGTGTTTTTATGTTTAGGAATGAGTCGGAAGCAATCGGGGGCGAAACGCAAGAATTAAGCCAAAACGGAGCAAAAACGGACAAAGGGAGCAATTGGGCGCCATAGGCAGCGCCTGGCGCCACCTATCGCGCTGAAGACAGAAGGCCACTGGATGCAGCGCCCTGGTGGGGGCCTGGCGCTACCTAGGGCGCCAATGACGAGGGTCTCTCCTATTTTGCCTAGGACACGGTTATTTTCGTCCCTACACCTCCACAACACCTATATAAAGAAGTCTAAACCTAATTTAAGGGGAGAGACGTGACTTTGGGAGCAAAAACACAACACGGAATCGAGAGAAAGCAAGAACTCTCAGTTTCTTCAATCTTTTCTACTATTTTACAATTGATTCAAACTTTATACTTTGGTTTGATTAGATCATGAGTGGCTAATCACCCATTGTTCTGGGGTTGTGATTAGTCATGAATATGGTTGTTTGATATTAACTTTACCTTGATTATAATTCACTAATATATGGTTGTTTCTTCAATTCTGTGTTTAATTGCTTAATTGTCTGGCCAACAGTTAGGTTCTATTTACTAACTATGTTATGTTTGGGAAAGCCGTGTTTAGATTAGAGAAGAGTTGAAGAGAGCATGATCTTAATCCTTAGGGGAGCAGATTCGTGGTTAGGATAGGAATATACCTAAATACCGTACTTAATTAAATATCGTGATCTTATTGCGTTCATAATAGATTGATTCCATAGGAATATAGGCGTTGATTTATTAAGAATAGGCGAGTAGTACTTCGGGAGAAGGCTATGAGAATACTTATCGATTAATTAGCAACCATGATTGAATTATATGAAGGGGAGAGTTAATTAGAACACAATGAGATTGGTAAATTAATCACAACCCTGGAATACTTGTCTCTATTGATTAAACAACAATTAATTAGTTATTCGATAATATAGTTATAACTCAGAGTGGTAGTTTAGCATAATCAAACAATTGAACTTGAATTTTGCTTGATTGACTAACAATATTAGTGTGTTAGTAAGTAGTTGATATAAGTCCCTGTAGGTACGATATCTGGACTCAAAATCCTATATTACTTGTCGACAACGTATACTTGCGTGTGCGTTAGGGAGCAACAAGTTTTTGGCGCCGTTGCCGGGGACTTAAAAATCTGCTACTTTACCGACTTAAGCTTGTATTTGTTATTTGTTCAAGTTTTACTTATCAGTTTACATTGTTTGTGTTGACACAGGCTCTTCTCTTGAATACGGAGGAGTAGAAGCGCAAACAATTTTCTTCCTTTTGATCCTGAAATTGAGCGGACACTTCATAGGGTGAGGAGAGAGGTTGAAGCCAGAACTAGAATAGAAAGAGAGTTGGACATTGTAGTTCAACCACAACCAATAGAAATGCAGGTAATGCTGAGCATGCGGTGATAGAAGCCGCGAGGCCCAATCTTGCTAATATGACTCAGGCTATTGTGAAACCTGAGATCACGGGGCATTTTGAACTCAAACAATATATGGTGCAGCTGATTTAGTCCACAAGGCAATATGTGGGTCTGTCTCATGTAGATCCGCAGAGGCATATTCAAAATTTCTTGGAAATTACGGATACCTACAATTATCCAAACGTTTTCAAGGATTATGTAAGGTTGATACTGTTCCCTTTTTCACTGTTGGGGGAAGCAAAGGAATGGCTGCAGAAAGAGCCCGCAAACTCAATCCACACGTGGGACGATCTAGCCAGGAAATTCTTGATCAAATTCTTTCCCACCAAAAAGACAAAGTCACCGAGAAGTCAAATTCTTGGGTTCGAATAACGGGATGGAGAAATCCTTCGTCAAGCCTGGGAAAGATACAAGAAGTTGCTTAGAGATTGTCCGCATCATTGTCAGACTGATGAGATTTTGGGACATACTTTAGTTGATGGGTTAGATGAGGCCTCAAAGATGAATCTTGACTCAGCGTGTGGAGGCAGTTGCATGACAGAACCATATAGAGAAATCCAACTCTTGCTGAATAACTTTACTGCAAATGATCATAACTAGCAGGGAGATGGCGATTCACGCAGAGCAATTAAACCAAAGGGAGCTGGGTCGATTGAACTTGATGACTTCGCAGCCATGAGAGCTGAGATGGAAAAACTGGCAAACCAAATGAACAGAATGACAATGCAATAGGTACAACTGAGGCAACAGGTACAACAGATGTCTTTATGCTGCGACATGTGTGGTGACAACCATATGACTGACATGTGCCCCACGAATCCAAAATCTATATATTATGTGGGATAGCAGAGCAGGGGGCCAATGAATCAAAATGCCCAATACGGGAACACCTATAACCCAAATTGGAGGAATCATCCTAACTTCTCATGGGGTGGAAATCAGCAAAATCAGAATCAGTATAGACCCCACGAAAATTTCAATCAACCTCAGAAACAACCTCAACAGGTAGAAGAGAATACAAATGAATTGTTGAAACAGTTGGTGCTTGAAAATAAACAGTTCAGGACCGAATATCAAGCCCTCACCACAACAGTAAGAATTTGGAGCGACAAATGGGACAGCTTGCTGGTGCTCAAAATACTACACCAGCTGGAGCTCTTCTTAGTGACACTGAAGCAAATCCTAGGGCGACCCTTAATGCCGTGTCGTTGAGGAACGGGAGACAACTGGAAGAAGTTGAATCTAAAAAGAGGAAACAGGTGACATTTAATGAGAGGCCAACCACCATAGAGTCAACAACAGAAAAAGATAGAGAAACAGAGAAGCCAGCTAGAGAGGCAGTGGCTGAGCAACCCCCACAATTGGTTGCAGAAGGCCACCACCTCCATTCCCTCAAAGATTGCAGAAACTAAGGGATAATGACGCATATAAAAAGTTCCTTGATAGCTTGAAGCAGGTACAAATTAATATTCCGTTGGTTGACATCTTACAAGAAGTACCCAAATATCAAAAGTACATCAAGGATATTGTGGCAAATAAAAGGAGGCTAATCGAGTTTGAGACTGTGGCACTCACTGAGGAGTGCAATTCTAGAATTCAAGGTAAGCTGCCTCAGAAATTGAAGGATACATGTAGTTTCACCATCCAAATTTCAATTGGGAAACATGCTATTGGACGAGCTCTATGTGATATTGGAGAAAGCATAAATTTGATGCCGCTATTAGTGTTCAGATAGTTGGGTTTGGGTGATCCACGCCCAACAGTCACCTTACAGTTAGCAGATCGCTCCCTCGCTCAGCCTGAGGAAGTGATTGAAGATGTGCTAGTTCAAGTGGGTTCTTTCATATTCCCTGCTGATTTCATCATCCTGGATTATGAGCCTGATCAGGAAGTCCCATTTATTTTGGGGCGGCCATTTTTAGCCACGGGCCGAGCGATTATTGGTGTTTGCGAAGGAAAAATGACGATGAGAGTAGGTGACCAAGAAGAGGTGTTCAATGTTTATAAAGCACTCAGGTTGCCAATCCACTATGAAGAATTAATAATGATCTCTATGGTGGAGAGTAATTCTACATCATTAGTGCCCTATATGAGCCCTGAAATTCCTATTGAACGAGTATTGATTGGGGAGGTGGAAAAGAGTAAATATGGAACGATGGAAGAAATTAAGCAAGCACTGGATATTTCCTGCAATTATGTCCAGGGGTTCAGAAAAGTAAAAGAGTTGGAAAGGCCTGTCACTCTGACCCTTCTCAGTCCATCTGTTGAGGAGGATCAAAGGCTAGAAATCAAGCCAGATTGATAGCGAGAATCTGAGTCGTGCCGCGACATTAAATCAGGTGCTTGTTGGGAGGCAACCCAATTTTTATCGCTTTCCTAGTTTAACTTCTTAATTTATTCTTTTAGATTAGACTGAGCATTGCACTTGATGTATAGGTATAGAAATATTGGATGTAATGGTGTAGGATGTGTAAACTGTATATATAAGGCTCGGGGGATTGGGATGTCTATTAAAAAAAAAAAAAACGAAATTCGGGAAACAGCGCCCAGGCCAACGCCCGGCGCTGCCTGGGGCGCTGCAGTAATTCATTAGATACTATGGCTCGTGACAACATTAGAAGGGTAAAAACATTGGAAAATCCTCCACTACTGCGCCGGTGACCAAAAAGCAAAAACAGGGAGAGAGTTCTTCCAGGCCATCAAAAGGGAAGCAAGTTGCCGAGGGGTATCAGCAAATGCCAGCAAGGCCGCGGCCTCGTTTAGATTTGGTAGATGATGCGGCTGTTGCTTGGCATCACGACTTCGTGCCAACGGGAAGATATGTCTCTGAGATGGGTATTAACACCTCCGCCTTAGAAAGGAAATTCCCAGATGTGCTTGCCAGACTGCGAGCTTTACGGATGGACAAAGTCTTGGAATGCCCGGGGCCGGCAAACCTGAGTATGGTACGTGAGCTTTATGCAAACTGGAATTATCACAGCTCCACCTCACATGTCCGAGGAAAGGATGTGCCGATGGGCAGAGAAGATTTGTGCGACTATTTAGGGGTTAAGAATGCCGAACCAAGGAGACTCCAACGCCTAATCTAATTTCCAAAATATGAGCTGATACGTCACACTTTGTGTGGCGTCAATTCGAATGCTAAGTGGCTGAGGAAGCAAGGTAATATACATCTCTCCATGGTCAGTGCAGATTTCAACAACACTGCCAAGGTTTGGCAGAACTTTGTGCAGGCAAGACTAATGCCTGCAGAGAACAGCAGTGATTGCATTCGCGCCAAAGTGTGTCTCATCTTCTCCCTGATGACTGGCCGACCCATTAATGTCGCTGAGATCATGCTCAATGAGATGGCCCGCACCAGGTTCGGGCGGCAGATTCGGCGGTTTTTCTTTGGCAATCTGCTGACTCAGTATATGCGGTCTCGCGGAGTACCCGAGTACCCCGGGCACGATGAGGTTGTGGAGGCACCGACAGGGCTCATGGACATTACCTCGGTTATGGTGACATCGTCTAAGCTCACCCCAGCTGCTCGACTAGAGCGAGAAGAGAATTTTAACAGGTACATCTATAACGCTTTAAATTTGCTTATGAGCAGGGCCGGTGTAACCGATGAGGAGCGCATGCACTTGAGAGATGACTTATCCAGCGCATCCAAGGAAATGTTGGGGATTGCACCTGGCAGCCCTGTTCATCCGTCGGAGGACGCCAACATGGCCCAGGGCTCGGATACAGAGGATGAGGATAGCGATGGTGCTACCGGACCGATGGCTATGGTGCCCTTTGGATCGGATACTGAGGACACCAACACTGATTGACAGGGAGTTTTCTTTTCACTCTACTCTGTTTTACATGTTTGCATGCATCGAGGCCTATGCATTATTTAAGTGTGGGATGGGGAAATACCTGTGTTGTGAGTGTTGTGAATGTATATCATGTATGATTTTAGTTGTATTTTGGTCTTTTTAATAGGTGTATTGTATTATTTTTAATAGTTGTATTATTATTAATTTTATTGTATAAACTAATTTTTAGTGTAGAAACTAACAATTTTTGAAAAAGCTCGAATTTTTCCCGACGATGGATCTTTTTCTTGAGGGATAAAGTCTGATTAAAAACAACAAAAAGATTTTTATTTTTTTAGGATAGTTAGGTAGTATTCCTTGATTTTTCTTAAGGCACCGATTCTTTTTCAAGGATGTAGCTCGAATCGGACAATTTAATTTCTTTGTAGGAGTAGTTAGGAAGAAACTGAGTTATTTTGAGATACTCATTGACATGTTTGATGCTGGCACAATAGGCTATGACATACATTCTATTTTCCCGCTTAGTTGAATTGAATTGTTAAGCCTAAGTAAAGTAAACCGCCTATTTTGTGACGCCTCTTCTCAGTTGTTTGACTTGTATGCCACATAGTGTAATATTGCTTAATTTTCTCAATTATGTGTGCTTGCTTGACTTGAAAGTTGAACAAAACCGTCTCGATTGAGTCATGTGCAATGTGTAAGGACTTGTGATTCTCTGTGCTATCCTGTGTAGTCTAGAACTTGCCCCGTGTGTAATTGAAGCGAAATTGTAATTTGGGCTAATCTAGGAGATGACGTAGGCAATTTCTTGTTTGATCATGGGTGTGCTTGTCACATCGAAATAAAATTGTCCGTTGCTAGCCCCTTTGAGCCTATATGCCTTTTCTTTGGTACCCACATTACAAGCCATACCCTTGTTTTGTTATTGAATTGATCCTGATTGAACCTTTACCTCCTAAGGCACTTAGTCGCTAAAAGAAGTAAGGTTAGAAATTGGAGAGTAGCCATTGTGGAACCATGGAAGGTCCAGTTGGTGCACTAAAGTTGAAATTAAGAGTCACTAGCAGATGAGTTAATGTATGGAGTGTGTAAAGGAAAAAAGAAAAAAATAACAAGAGAAAAAAGAAAAAAAAAAAGAAGAAAGAAAAGAAAGAAAGAATAGAAAAGAAAAAATGATAGTGAAAATACATAGAAAACACTTCCAATGCCTACTGATTTGTGCTAGTGGAATTATAGAAGTGCTTAATTGAAAAAGGAGGGCTACGTATATGAGACAAGTGAATTGGTTGAGAAGAAAAGGTGCTCGAGTGTGATTGTAGCGTATTAAGTGCTTAGGAAGATTAGTCACTATTCCTAAATATATCCTACATCCCTTAGCCTACATTACAACCTTAAAAGTCCTAATTGATACTAGATTTGGCTAGCTTAAATTAGTAGAGATCTACACTATGGGCAAGCTTATGGTACGATCATGGGAAGCATATGAATTCTTTTAGAGAGTGAGTGAATTTTGTTCAATTGTGTGATATCTTTAATCTATGTTCACTCTTCTGATTGTGGTAAGGGCACATGATCTCATAAATGATTGGTAATGTTGTAAATTTTTTAGTTGGGTAAGTGTATGTATTGAGATTTCTTAATGGCTGCAAGTCGACTCTTGAGGATGGGTGGTGACGAATAGGCAGTTGAAATATATTGAATTATTATACTTGGGTATAATTAACGGGAAAAATATGAATTATTTGTGTGTTCATGCTTATTTGCCGGTGTTGATCATGTTCAAGAGTATGGTGTGTGGTTAAAAATTCGAATGCTCCTTTATGATATGAAGTTGTACGTAGTTGGGGGGTCGTAAAATAATCCCATTGCTCGAGAACGAGCAGGTCTAAGTGTGGGGAGTTGACGTTTAGTGTAAAGTATATATATTCCTATGTATATCACCTCATATTTGACTTTTGTTTCGTGAAAGTGGGATGTTAAATGCTACGATTCATGTTAATTTGAAGTGTTTTTATGTGTAGGAATGAGCCGGAAGCAATCAGGGGCGAAACGCAAGAATTAAGCCAAAACGGAGCAAACACGGATAAAGGGAGCAATTGGGCGCCACAGGCAGCGCTTGGCGCCACCTGTGGCGCTAAACACAGAAGGCCACTGGATGCAGCGCCCTGGTGGGCGCCTGGCGCTACCCAGGGCGCCGATGACGCGGGTCTCTCCTATTTTGCCTAGGACACGGTTATTTTCATCCCTACACCTCCACAACACCTATATAAAGAAGTCTAAACCTAATTTGAGGGGAGAGACGTGACTTTGGGAGCAAAAACACAACACGGAATCAAGAGGAAGCAAGAACTCTCAGTTTCTTCAATCTTTTCTATTATTTTACAATTGATTCAAACTTTATACTTTGGTTTGATTAGATCATGAGTAGCTAATCACCCATTGTTCTGGGGTTGTGATTAGCCATGAATATTGTTGTTTGATATTAACTTTACTTTGATTATAATTCACTAATATATAGTTGTTTCTTCAATTCTGTGTTTAATTGCTTAATTGTCTGGCCAACAGTTAGGTTCTATTTACTATCTATGCTATGCTTGGGAAAGCCGTGTTTAGATTAGAGAAGAGTTGAAGAGAGCATGATCTTAACTCTTAGGGGGAGCGGATTCGTGGTTAGGATAGGAATATACCTAAATACCGTACTTAATTAAATATCGTGATCTTATTGCGTTCTTAATAGATTGATTCCATAGGAATATAGGTGTTGGTTTATTAAGAATAGGTGAGTAGTACTTCGGGAGAAGGCTATGAGAATGCTTATCGATTAATTAGCAACCATGAGTGGATTATATGAAGGGGAGAGTTAATTAGAACACAATAAGATTGGTAAATTAATCACAACCCTGGAATACTTGTCTCTATTGATTAAACAACAATTAATTAGTTATTCGATAATATAGTTATAACTCAGAGTTGTAATTTAGCATAATCAAACTATTGAACTTGAATTTTGCTTGATTGACTAACAATATTAGTGTATTAGTAAGTAGTTGATATAAGTCCCTGTGGGTACGATATCTGGACTCAAAATCCTATATTACTTTTCGACAACGTATACTTGCGTGTGCGTTAGGGAGCAACAATCGGACCCTTGGTTCGACGCCAATTGCGTATGAAGAACANTAATTTGAAGTGTTTTTATGTGTAGGAATGAGTCGGGAACAATTGGGGGCGAAACGAGCAAGAATTGAGCCAAAACGAAACAAAATCGGACGAGGTGCGCAATTGGGCGCCACAGGCAGCGCCTGGCGCCACCTGTGGCGCTGGAGACAGAGGCTTACTGGAAGCAGTGCCCTGGTGGGCGCCTGGCGCTACCCAAGGCGCTGATGAAGCAGAGTTCTCCAATTTTGCCCGGGACAAGGTTATTTTCGGCCCTACACATTTCCAACACGTATATAAAGAAGTCTAAACCTAATTTTGAAGGGAGACGCCGCTTTTGGAGCAAAACACACAACGGAATCGGGAGGAAGCAAGAATTCTCAGTTTCTTCAATCTTTTCTAGTATTTTACAATTGATTCAAAACTTATACTTTGGTTTTGATTTGATCATGAGTGGCTAAACACCCATTGTTCTGGGGTTGTGATTAGCCATGAATATTTCTGTTTAACATTAACTTTACCCTGATTATAATTCACCAATATATGGTTGTTTCTTCAATTCTATGTTTTATTGCTTAATTATCTGGCCAGCGGTTAGGTTCTATTTACTATCTATGCTATGCTTGGGAAAGCCGTGTTTAGATTAGAGAAGAGTTGAAGAGAGCATGATCTTAACTCTTAGGGGGAGCGGATTCGTGGTTAGGATAGGAATATACCTAAATACCGTACTTAATTAAATATCGTGATCTTATTGCGTTCTTAATAGATTGATTCCATAGGAATATAGGTGTTGGTTTATTAAGAATAGGTGAGTAGTACTTCGGGAGAAGGCTATGAGAATGCTTATCGATTAATTAGCAACCATGAGTGGATTATATGAAGGGGAGAGTTAATTAGAACACAATAAGATTGGTAAATTAATCACAACCCTGGAATACTTGTCTCTATTGATTAAACAACAATTAATTAGTTATTCGATAATATAGTTATAACTCAGAGTTGTAATTTAGCATAATCAAACTATTGAACTTGAATTTTGCTTGATTGACTAACAATATTAGTGTATTAGTAAGTAGTTGATATAAGTCCCTGTGGGTACGATATCTGGACTCAAAATCCTATATTACTTTTCGACAACGTATACTTGCGTGTGCGTTAGGGAGCAACAATCGGACCCTTGGTTCGACGCCAATTGCGTATGAAGAACAACAATAAATTAAGAACTTTTCAATAGCTAGAAAATAAAAAAATAAATTTTTATTGCCTTGGTTTATGTGTTACAATGTGTCTCTCAAAGAAAAAATGTCCCCTTTATATAGTAGGAGAGTTTCACCCCTAGTATAAGTCTAAAAAAAGATAAAGTCTTCCTCTCTTGTTAGTTACTTACCCATATCCTCCATCAAGTGAGATCCACACCGTGATATCCGGTTGTTTCCGGATATCACGACCCTCTATCTTTCACCTGCAACCATTCATTGCGCTTCCCGAAGTCTCAGAACTTGTCTAGGGTCCTTGGTGCGTCGTTTTATCAGGTCTGATGGCGAACAATCCGTTTGGGCCTCGATAAAAAGAGTTCCCTGCTTCGATTTCAATTTCATATTCTCATACTCTTAAATCGGTTGATGCACGGGGAAATCGGGGTGTATGTTATCCCCCATTTCACCCGTATACAGATAGTCCCCTAATTTCCCTAGAGAGTAAGTTTGCCAAAATGATGGGAAGCAATAGATGAACCCCGGTTGCTTCCTTCGTACGTTACAACCGAGGTGATGGATAAGCCGAAATATCCCATCAGTCACGTTGTTCTGATTTCGAACACGTGTCGGTTATCGGCTGGTTGTCTTTGAATGTGAAACGTCTCATATTGATTGCGTTTTCCCCTATAAAAGCTTCAACCTTTTATACTTCTTTCACTTTCCGATCATAGCTTTTACCTTTGAATTTTCTAGCGGCTTTCCACTTTTTCATATCTTCATGTTTGTTCTTAAATTTCTAATCCAGATATTCGTATCTTCATCCCACCTTTAAACCTTCATACTCTCTTCTTCAAACCTTCATACTTTTCAGCCGAATCTTAATACTTCCCTTCAAATATTCATATTTTCCTAGACCACGATGGCTAAAATTTCTAAGTTAGTGCCTCAGCAGGCTGCCCCTTCATCCTACCCGGCCGCAGATGTAGAGGTGGCTTCTCCCGAGGTGGCTTCAGAGCCACCCATGAAAAGCTTCATACTTGGGGGCTGCTCTATCAGGGATGACTTCAAGGTCGAGAATGCCTCTAGCCAACAAGACTGAGGTGAGGGAGCATCGAGATACATAGGTTCTGTCACCGAAGAAACCCTACCCGTAGTCTGAGTGGACTGCAAGTGGGAGGGTAAGGACATGGTTGTCCCTGGGCCCAATGACGATATAACTACTCAAGTGAAGGGTTATCTGAGTGTTTACACTTACCCCTTCGTGCTCGCCCCTGTTGATCCCGTAGTTCTTGATTTCTGCAAGAGATACAAGGTGTGCCTTGGGCAAAATCCACCCATATTTTTGGAGGATTATGATCATCTTGCGCCACTTCGTAAACTACACCGAGTTTCCCTGATTCACCCTCGACCACCTACTCCGTTTGTAGAGCCCCTGAATCTTTCGAGGGGGGGACTGATCAAGCTCGTCTGCTGAGCAAGCAAGGCTCTTTTTTCGAGCATTGACGAGGATCGAGATCGAGGTTGGCAGGGACGGTTCGCTCGAGTGAAAAATGAAACATGATGCCCCCCCGAGTTTCTGCCGCTCCCTGATGAATGGAACGCATCCCCTAAGTATTGTCTTTCTTGGGTGTTTCTTCCCTTGTATTTCTTTTTTTCATTGCTTGTATTGGTGGTCGTGTAGCCATTGCCCAAGTTCCTGATGCAATCCCCGATTCAAGGAGTGGATCGAGGGGATTTGTAAGTAGATGCCTTACTCCGAACGCGCATGGTGCAAGCTTTCAAAGAGCAGTTGGGAGGCCCATTCTCATGGTGAAGTTCTTTCCTGAAATTATTACCATCACGCTTTTAACTTGCATAGTGCTAACTTTTCCTATTTCCTTGCAGGTCTATCAAAGACCACTGAACTTAGGCCGCTTGATGAGGAAAGTCTTCGGGTTCCCCGGACCCCGAGGGGAAGAGGAAGAAGAGAGCGGCCATCCGGGCCTGGAAGCCCATGAAGAATACCAAGTCCAGGGCACCGAACCCTGGTAATCTCTACCGGCTCAGGGATGAGCCCGAAGAAGATGACATCTTCGTCGCCCATGGATCGACCCCCATCAGGGAGCAGGCGACGATCAAGAAATTGGGCCAAGAGGCCGATCCCCTTCAGGCTCGGGCACCTGAGGGGGAGATTAAAGCCGTTCCTATTCTATAGGAGGCGACTAGTGTGATCGACATTATCGAGACGCCCTCCTATACTGAGTCCATGCTCGAAGTGGCCCAAACGGGCAAAGAGAAGTCAAGTGAAGGAGTACAGGGTGCAGATGATCCTCTCCATTCCTTCTTCGATGGCATGGACATATCCATATTGGAGGATTTTTCGGGCTGGGTCACCTGGAGATCCTGAAGAAGGACGTGCCCTTATGAGCTTGCATGCTGAGTTTGAGCCCAAAACTGGTGAAGCAATTTCCTGCACCTAGAGTGGATCCCCGGCGCAAGAGAACAATCTATCTTTCAATCCCGGAGGATGCTTGGGTCCTATCTGCTCAGGTGGCCGTAACTAGCTACGTCCGATGCCTGGTGGCCAAGGAGGAACATGCAAAGATGAATGAGGTGGGCACGTCAATTCATTTCAATGAAGCATAACCGGCGCTGAATCGGCTAAGATGCCAACACTTTTATGCCCCTTTATGAATTCCACTTAAGTTTTGATGTCTCTTGCTACTTTCGTTGTTTTACAGGCCTTAGTGCTTCATCTTGAGAGCTTCATCCGGTACCACTTAGAAATCAGCCAGCTCGAGTTCGAGCTCAAAGAGCAGGTCCCGAAGAAGGTCATGTACATGCTTCTCAGTGTGCAACAGCTAGAGGCCCTTAAAGTCCTCTGGATCGAGCTGAAAAAACCTCATAAGAAGGCATCAAACCTGAAGCAGGAACATGTCGACTTAGTTGAAAAGGTAAAGGTCTTTGAAGCTAAAAACAAGGAGCTAGTCGTGGTGACTAATAACACAACCTCGTAGGTCCAACCTAAGATCGACCAGCTCTGAGCTGAGATGAAAGAGGTCAAGGGCACGGCTGAAGGGTGAGAACCAACTTCGGGAGGCGAAGGACAAAGCTGGTAAGTAGTCTCAGCGGAATGATGATCTCCAAGCACAACTGAGCTCGGTCATCGCTGAACGGGATGCCCTGGAAAGAGAATATGAGGCACTAAAGTCCAAATTGGACACAACCTCTGTTGATGCCAGGAAATGGTTGCCTAGTACAAAGCTGATGTGGAGGCAGCCGAGACCCGCCTAAAGACAAAGGCTGAATACGTGAAGCGGCTGTCCCGAAGAGAGACCCCCGAGGATATCCACGCCTCAGGTTTCGACCTATTGGCCGAGATCGAGGAAGCTAAGAAGCTCGAGGCTAAGGCAAAGGAGTTCTACGAGCTTGGGGTGCCGAAGGGTCCAAGGGTTCCAAGGGATCTGAGGGCTCCGACGGTTCTGGCGACGAGTCGGGCCCCGATGAAGACCAGGCGTAGATGCCTCAGTACCTTTTTAGTTTTTGTTTTTCCTTATGTATTTTTTTTGTTCATGTTGGGGCCGTTTTTTGGGCCTTTGTACATATATTTTTTAATATATATATGAAAATATTCCCTTTCTGGCAATATAGTGTCTTTAATTTTCCAGCATCTTTTATTCGTGTATTGTTTTTGGTGCCTTAGCGTCGAACCAGATGTAGTTCCGGGGTATTCATTTTCCAGAAGATCGAGTGAAGTACGACTTAGATGCAACTTTGTTGGCTCATGGCTTCGAAACCTTGGTGTGGCTCGAGGTTCCTAATATGCTTAAGTGTTTTAGACGATGCTTTTGCCGAGGGTAACCTTTTTGTATGTTTTGAGTTTTCGTAAAGGCCTTACTTTCTGATTATGAACTTCGAACGTCTTCGAGCCATTTTTAGGGTGGCCGTAGCCTTTTATTTTTAGGCACCGCCTAATAGGTTTGGTGCCTCTAAGATTCTGTAGCCCAGGTCATTCGAATTTTCTTCGGGCGATAGTCCCCGAATAGGGGTAGCGTTTGGGCTCGATAGTTCACAAGAAACGTTAGCCCTTGGGCTCGATAATCCCAAGTAGGGGTAGCCTCTGGGCTCTAGGATACATAATCGAAAGTGCATAAAAACTTGTTTCATGGATAGAGTAGACTATGTGAGCATGGTTCATATGGCCGTTTGGCTCGTAAAATGAATCCTAACCACCAAGCCTTAGCGTCTAGCATACAAATTTTTTTTTCCTTGCTAAAAATCTTAATCAGAGGGTAATGGCCCCCAATATTCGAGGTTGAACTTGTGAGGGCTCCAGTTTAAAACCGGTCTTCGAATCTAAGTTAGCACGTTTTATTGTTTCCTCGTTGGAAAACCCATTTATGCTGGTTCTAGGGAAAAAGAGTGCAATGCATGCTTTCAGACCTAATAGTCACATCCATCCTTGGTTGTTTACCTGCAAATATTAGTCCGCTTTATAACATGATTAAAGGGTAATTGAGTTTGTGCCTTAGCAGTAGTACTGCTTTAAGTGTGCCACATTCCAGTTGTTCGGTAGTTGCACGTCCTTACACGCTTTGAGTTTGTATGAGCCTTTGCAGGTTATTTCAATAACTTGATATGGTCCTTCCTAGTTCGGTCCCAGCTTCCCCTCGTTTGGCTTCCTGATGTATAATGTTACTTTCCTCAACACCAAACCCCCCACTTGAAAGTGTCGGAGGTTGGCTCTTCATTTGTAATACCTTTCAACTCGTTAGTTCTGGGCGGCTAACCAGAGCAGGCCGTCCTCCCGCCTTTCATCCAATAGTTCTAGGCTCGTATCATGGCCTCGCCGTTTAACTCTTCTATCGCATATTGGAACCTGAGGCTTGATTCTCCTTCCTCGACTGGTATTAAGTCTTCGGCTCTGTACACCAATGAAAACAGGGTGGCCCCGGTGCTAGAATTTGAAGTCGTTCGATACGCCCATAAGACTTCGGGCAGGATCTCCTTCCATTTCCCTTTCATACCGGTCAACCTCTTTTTTAGGTTTTGAAGTATGGTCTTTATTGTTGATTCTACCTATTCTTTCCCACTAGGGTGATAAGGTGTTTATAGTATCTTCTTGATCTTGTGATCTTAAAAAAATTTACTTACCTTGCTGCCGATGAATTGTTTTCCATTATTGCAAACTACCTCGGCTGGTATTCCAAATTGACATATTAGGTGGTCCCAGATGAAGTCAATGACTTCTTTCAACTAGAACTTTTTGAATTCCTAAGCCTCATCCCATTTGCAAAAATAATCGATCATGAATAGTATGAATTGAGCTTTACCGGGTGCCTATGGTAGGGGACCGACAATGTCCATTCCCTACTTAATAAATGGCCATGCGGACAAAACGGAGTGGAGCATTTCTCCCCGTTGATGGATCATCAGGGCGTGTCGCATTTTCATACGAAATCATAGTCGTCCTTAATCAATTCCCGAACCAAAGATTTTGCCCCCGAATGGTTCCCGCAAGTGCTTTCGTGAACTTCTCTCGAGGCGTATTCGGTTTCTCCTGGTCCCAAACATCTGGCCAGCGGGCCATCGAAGGGTTTCCTGAACAACACCCCTTCGACTAAACTAAATCTGGCAGCCTTAGTATGTAGGGCTCTCGATTCTTGGGATCAGAGGGTAACTTTCCGGTCTTCAAGTAGTCTATGTACTTGTTCCTCCAATCCCAAGTTAAACTCTTTGAGTTTACTTTGACATGGCCTTCTTCTACCACCGTATGAGCTGAACCACTAATCTTGAACTAAATTCGTTGGCGTCAACTGATAACCCAAAGTTAGCCAAAGCATCAGCCTCGCTTTTCTGACCTCGGGGTACGTGCTGCATGTTCTATTCCCTGAATTGACGCAACGTTGCCTATAATATATCCAAGTACCTTCGCGTCCATTCTTCTTTTACTTCTAACGTCCTGTTAACTTGGCTTGCCTTGAGAAGGGAGTCACACTTATCTTCGATCACCTCGGCCCTAAGGCCTTTAGCCAATTCCAAACCTGCAATCATAGCCTCATACACGCCCTCATTGTTAGTCAATTTCACAGTTCTTATAGATTGCCTAATAACATTTCCCCTAGGCAGTCTTAATATGATGCCAAGCCAGGACCCCTTCTCATTCGAGGCCGTCTATAAAAAGCATATAGATCCTCGAGGTGGTCTCCGAGGTCAACAGTAATTTCCTCTCGACTTCGGGGTCTAAGGACGGCGTAAAGTCGATCACGAAGTCTTCCAAAATTTGAGGTTTTACGGCTGTTCGGGGTCAATACTCGATATTGTACACGCTAATTTGGATGGCCTATTTGGCCAACCGGCTTGAGAGCTCGGGTTTGTGCATGTTGTTTCTCAATGGGTAAGAAGTTACGAGACATATGGGGTGGCATTGAAAGTATGGATTTAGCTTTCTGGAGGCGCATAGCAAAGCGAGCCCCAATTTCTCCAGGTGAGGATACCTTGTTTCGTCCTTGCCTAGAGTTCTACTAAAATAGTAAATAGGACACTGTGTACCTTCTTCCTCCCGAACTAAAAAACCACTTACCTCCACCTCAGAAACAACCAAGTAAAGGTACAACTATTTGTTTGCCTTCGGAGTGTGGAGCAGGGGTGGACTCGATAGATACCGTTTGAGTTCTTCCAAAGCTTGTTAGCATTATGGGGTCGAGGAAAGGTTATTCCTCTTCTTTAGCAGTGAGAAGAATCGATCGCTTTTGTCTGAGGACCTTGATATGAACCTGCCCAGGGGGTTATATGCACAGTCAGCCTTTGAACGGCCTTGACGTTATCCGCGACAATGATGTCCTCTATGGCTTTGCTTTTATCGGGATTGATCTCGATCCCTCGACTGGATACCATGAACCCGAAGAATTTTCCTGATCCGACTCCGAATGCACACTTCTTTAGGTTCAGCTTCATATTGTATTTCTTCAGTATGTCGAAGGTTTCCTGCAAATGTTTCAAATGGCCCTCTGCTCGCAGGGACTTGACTAACACGTTGTCAATATAAACTTCCATTGATGTTCCTATTTGTTCTACGAACATCGAGTTTTACTAGGCATTGATAGGTGGCATCGACATTCTATAATTCGAATGGCATTACATTATAACAGTAGGTGCCATATTTAGTGATAAAAGAAGTCTTTTCTTGATCGTCCGGGTACATCCAAATTCGGTTGTACCCGGAATAGGAATCGAGAAAGCTGAGTATCTCGTGCCCTGCCGTTGCATCGATCATCCGATTGATGTTAGGCAAAGAAAAAGAATTCTTAGGGCATGCCTTGTTTAGATCTTTGTAATCTACACACGTTCTTAGTTTATTCCCCTTTTTAGGAACTACCACTATGTTAGCTAACCAGACCGGGTATTTAACTTCCCAAATGGACCCTATTGTAAGGAGTTTGGATACCTCATCCTTGATGAATGCATTCTTGACCTCGGACTGTGGTCTCCTCTTTTGTTTAACCGGATGGAACTTCTGGTCCAAACTCAGCTTACTAGTGGTTACTTCCGAGGGGGATCCCTTTCATGTCAAGATGGGACCAAGCGAAACAGTCTACATTAGCTTTAATAAAATCAATGAGATTGTTTTCCTGAGCTCAGGAGTTAACCCCATGCCCAGGTATACCTTTCGATCTGGTAGGTGTTCGATCAATATGACTTGCTCCAACTCCTCGACTGTCGATTTAGTAGCGTCGGTATATCAGGAGCTATGAACGATCTCGAAACTTCGTAATCCTCCTCCTCATCTGCTCCTCACTCCTCCGGTTCAATCCGGACTGGCATCGATGATTTCTCATTAATTTTTTCCTTTCTAGTTTCGCGTTCCTTGATGTCGAAACTGGAGGCACTGAGATTACCTTGTCCATTACGAACATTTCCTTTGCGGTCAGCTACTCTCCTTAGACTTTCTTGACTCCTCCCAGCATAGGAAACTTCATTCCCTAGTGTAAGGTATCGAGGGTACCGCTCTCATGTTATGAACCCATGGCCTTCCGAATAGGGTGTTGTACCCCATGTCCCCTTCGATCACGTAGAACCTTGTCTCTTGGATTGTCCCGGTAGTGTTCACTGGCAGGGTTATCTCCCCTATAGTGGTTTTTCATGCCATGTTAAATATGTTCAACATCCAGACTGCCGACACTTTTTGGTCTTGTAACCCCAACTACTCTACGACCCTCGATATGATGTTGTTGGCCGAGCTACCCGGATCAATCAATACACGTCTAACTCGAGATTTATTAATAAGTACAGATATTACCAGCACATCAGTGTGTGGTTGCACGATGCCCTCGGCATCCTCGTCGTTGAACAAAATGGTTGCCTCCGGTATAGAATCTCGTGTATGTTTTTACCCTGTGATATATACTTTAGTGCGCTTTATCATCGGTCCCTGAGGGATATTGACCCCTCTAATTATCATGTTGATTTTGTGTTGAGGCTCCTCTAGTTTGGACTATTTGTTGGCATCCCTATTTCTGAAGTGATTTTTGGCTCGATCGCTCTGAAATTCATGGAGGAGCATGTTACTGAAAAACTTGCAAACTTCTTCTCTCAATTGTCTGCAATCCTCGGTATTGTGGTCATGAGTGCCGTGATACTTACACATCAAGTTAGGATCTCTTTGGGTAGGGTCAAACTGCAGTGGTGGGGGCCACTTGGCTTAATTGATGCGCACAGTGGCTGATATGATGCTAGCCGCATCAACGTTGAAGTTGTATTATGACAATCTTGGTGCTTCTCTACCCTCGAGCAACCTATCAAAACCATTTTTGCTCATCAGACCTCGTCTACTAGACCCTCGATCGCTTCTCTTTTTGTTCCTTGTGGGCTGACGCCCAGACCCATTTCCTTTCGGTCCATGCTATACGGTTGGTATCGATCCTGGATCGGTCTTGGCTCATGATCGATGACTCTCTTAGACCTGTCATCGGCACTGATAGGGTAAATAAATCAAGAAAGGCTTTGAGTTTATCGTCCTCGACTCTAATATTCAACGGGTACCTATTGTGGATGTTGACCCAAGTTATCGTCGGGTACTCTACCAAGTTTTGTTTTAGCTGCTGTGAAGGCAATGAGCTTCGGGGGTTAAGTCCTTGGGTAAACACTTGAACGGCCCAATCATCTGCGACCGGAGGCAGGTCTATCCATTCCATCTGGAACCTCGATATGAATTCCCTGAGCATCTTATTATATCTTAGTTTAACCTTGAAAAGGTCTGACTTTCTGGTCTTACCTTGATGGCCCCGACATGGGCCGGCATTGGCCATCACGAAAGCATCTGCAAGCATAACAAACGAGTCAGTGGAATTTGGGAGTAAGTTGTGATACCATATCATTGCTCCTTTGGATAAAGTTTCCCCGAACTTCTATAGTAACACTAACTCGATTTCATTATCTTCCAAGTCGTTCCCATTGATTGCGCACGTATAAGAGGTCACATGCTCATTCGGGTCTGTGGTTCCGTCATATTTTTGAATGCCGGGCATACAAAACCTCTTAAGGATCGGCTTCGATGCAGCGCTCGGAGGAAAAGGATTCAGGAGAAACTTCTTGGAATCCAGCCCCTTCAATATCGGGGGCGCTAGCGAGATTTGGTCGACTCTGAAATTGTAAGTTTCCACCTTTTTGTCATTAGCCTCGATTTTCTTTTCACCTGATTCCACCCGCTTCATTAATGCTTCAAGCATTTTCATTACTTCTGACCCCGGACTCTGCTTCACCTAGTCTCTCGGTGATATGCTCATTTCTTCGAATGTTCTCCCAGGATGATTCGGGCTCAACTCTGCTGGGGGCGTGGCTTTCAGATTGCAGCTGCATATCACTGCCTATTGAGCTTGCAACATTTCAAAGATTAACCGTAGGCTAACCCTACTGCCTTCGCCTTTGGGCGCTTCTCGAGCCGTTCGTTGGGGCCCTCCGCGTATGTTATTTTTGGGATCAGTTGGCAGGTTGACATCGATGCCCACCTGTGGTTTAGCATGGACCGGATCGACAACTGGGACTCCGTCGGAATCAGCCGGAGGCACCTCGTTTCTAGGCACCAGATTGTTGTTTTTGCCATGATGGCCAGAGTTAGTGTCAATGTTCAAATGGGCAGACTGAGAATTTGAAATATTTTAAACTGACCTAAAATTAATAATTTAAAGAACAAGCGTAAAACATAGTGTGTTATGGAGATATGTATCAGAATTACCATTATTATCCTTGGCCCTATGGTAGGCACCAAACTATTTACCATTGAAACGGATAACAATTAAATTTGTATGCAGTTTTAAGGATATATGGGTTGCTTCAACCCAAATAATTAAGAATTTTATATAAACGAGTTGAAGATAAAATGAATAGTAAAACAAAATTTGATGTTACGACCTGGCTTGTATTTTGATTGAATAGTAGTTTTTCCCTCAATCAGACCCTTGGTTCGAAGCGAATTGAGTATGAAGAAAAATAATAAAATAAGAATTTTGAAATAGCTAGAAAGCAGAAAAATGAATTTGTATTACCCTGGTCTGCGCGTTACAATATGTCTATCAAAAAAAACTTCCCCTTTATATAGTAGGAGAGTTTCACCCCTAGTTTAAGTTTAGAAAAGGTAAAAATCGTCTTCTCTCGTTAAGTACTGATCCATAAACGCCATCGATCGAGATCTGCGCCTTGATATCCAGCTGGTTCTGGATGTCACGGCCCTCTATCTGTCGCCTACAACCATTCATTACTCTTCCCGAAGCTCAAAACTTGTCGTAGGTCCGGGGTGCATCGTGTTATTAGGTCCAATGGCGAGCACTCCGTTCGGTCCTTGATACAATGAGTTCCTAGCTTCGATTTCTATCTCATATACTCATACTCTTACTTTGTTTGATCCACCGGGTAATCGGGGTGTACGTTAGCCCCGATTTCACCCGTATACAAAAGTCTCTATACATTGGAAGCTACGCTAGAGAGACATCGTCAGGAAGAGTCGATACATGCAGTTCTAATCAGGCTCGCTTTATTCCCTCCTTTTCTAAAAACATTGAAATATTGGTACAACTTTGAAATTTCAAAGGGAGGTTTGGTTTTACTTCATGTGTTGTACATTTCTTTCATTATTCTGTGATTACCCTTGTTAACATTAGTTATGGGTATTTATTTTAGTGTGGCATTCTTAGCTTAAAATATAATATTATTTGTCCATCGGCGGATTACTTTAATCTATAACTAAATCGGAAATTATGTCATCACTTAGACTTGAGGAGCTGTAAAACTAATTCACCAACTAATTATGTAATAAGTTGTCATTCTAGCTAGTATATTTTTACCTTTAAATAAATAAGAAAGCTGGCGTATTATAAATTGAAAATAATTTTTAATATGATTAGTCACTTTTTTAGGCCTAGTAAAAACCTTATTAACAATTCATAGAGTAAGCCAATAAACCTTATTTGACTAATATGTACTTGATTAACCATTTATTTTGATACGTAATTATTGTGCTAGCTCTTCTCGGAACTTAGACTCTAGTAATTGATAAGAAAATAATTAGAATATAGATAATATTTCCCCATTTTAGAATAGGTATAAGGCACTACCCTAGGGTAGACTTTAAGGGATGCCTAACACCTTCCCCTTAGGGAACCTGAACCCTTACCTAGATTCTCACTATAACTTGTAACGATCCGAACAGTCATTTTGAACTTTGGCATTCTATTCAGTGGTTATGGTCTTGAGAAGCTTTTTATAATGTATTATGACTTGTGGATGTGGTCGGTTTCGATTTTTGTGTGACTCGGGATTAATTTGGAAGAATGATTCTTGTTTTAGAAGCTTAAGTGGTAAGAGTTGACTGGATTTAAACTTTTCTGTAGATGACTCCAGAATGGTGTTTTGATGATTCCAATTGCTTCATATATGGATGTTGGACTTAGGCGTATGTTTGGATTATGATTTGGAGATCTGTAGATTGATTATATGCTTTTTGGCGAAGGTTGAAGGTTTGGAAGGTTGAGAGATTTGACCGGGAATTGACTTATTGATATAGAGTTTGGATTGTGATTCAGGGAGTTTGTATAGTTCCATTGTGTCATTTGGGATTTGCATGAAAAATTTGAGGTCATTCCAGGTTGATTTGATATGATTCGGCGCGAGTTGTAAAAGTTGAAAGTTCATTAGTTCGTTGGGCTTGAGTTAAGGTGCAATTCGTAGTTTTGATGTCATTTGATGTGATTTGAGGCCTCGATCAAGTCTGTGTTATGTTTTGAACCTTGTTGGTATGTTCGGACGGGGTCCCGAATGTGTTTCGGATGGGCTACGGGCCATTTCTTCAAGTTTTGAATTTGTGATTGCTGGTGTCTGATGTCCTTCTTCGCGATCGCGAAGAGTCAGTCACGATCGCGTAGGGTGTTTGGTGGACTGGAAGATTTTCCTTCTTCACATTCGCAGTGTGTGGTTTGTGATCACGGACTTGTGGAGGTTGACTCAGCGCATGCGCGATTGGTGTTACGGGATCACGTAGTGGGCAACCATGCTGGGCAGCCCAGGTACTTTGTTCTTTGCGTTCGCATGAAGTGGCTTGAGATCGCGTAAGCTGAGGCCGTGGTGAGTCGCTTTCGCGTGGCGCATTTCTGGGCAATGTTGTTTCTTCTTTGCGATACCCATGTATAAATATTTGGGCAGACTATATAGTACTTTAGTTTGAGGGCTTTTATTATTTTATCACTTTTGAGTTAGAGCGCTCGGTGTTGGGCGATTTTGAAGGGAATTTTCATGATTTGGATTGGGGTATGTATTCTTGACCCGTATATGGTTATTTTTCATGATTCGGTTCTTGTTTTTATCATTTAATTAGTGATTTGAATTGGAAAAATTGGGAACTTTTGTAAAAATATTATAAACACACAAAAATGATTTTTTGAAGGCCAAGTTGAGGTCGGAATTGGATGATTTTGGTATGGTTGGAGTAGTATCGAAATGGGTATTCGAATTTTGTTGGTTTTGTCGGGTTTCGAGGTGCGGGTCCGATGTTGACTTTTTGGGTTAACTTTTTTATTTTTATTAAAGACCGAAACATTATTATCCTG
Source organism: Nicotiana obtusifolia (assembly GCA_002018475.1). NCBI lineage: Eukaryota > Viridiplantae > Streptophyta > Magnoliopsida > Solanales > Solanaceae > Nicotiana > Nicotiana obtusifolia. The sequence goes on along the minus strand of MCJB01017863.1, from coordinate 192,448 downwards.
AATTGTTTCTTATGGCTTTTATTTATGATATTAAATTATTTTGGCTAGATTCAAGCCGTCGAGAGGTTGTTTCATATGGGGAGGTCTTTATAGAGTATTGATTTAGCTTCTTTGAGGTAAGTATCTTACCTAACGTTGTTTGGGGGAACTACCTCATAAGATTTCGTTTAATTGCACTATTCTTGATTATGTGGAGACCTGGACATGAGGTGACAAGTGTGTACACGGCCTTATATGTGAGAATTGACCGAATTAGACTCTTAGGTTTCTTATATGCATTTAATTGATTTTTTCATAACCTGTTCTACATTCCTTTGTTAAATTTATTCTTTCACGCTTTGATTGAAGTTTTTAGTACATGTTCTATTCTTATTTGTCAAGTTTACTCTTGTATGCTGTATTTGAAGTAGTTACCTTTTATCGTCACGTTACCTCTTTCATTGTTAAATTATTCTCATTTGAAGTTGCTATTACATGATAAAGAGTTGAGTTATTTTCATGCATTTAGACGTAGTTGCTAGTTCATGCCATCTCTTTCATTGTTAGCTTATGTTATACACTAGAACTCGATGTTGCCATTTAATGGAAATACCTTCATTATCGAGCTATTCTTCAGCATTTAATTGAAGTTGAAGTTATTTAAAGCCATTAACCTTTTGTAGTTGAAGTTGTTTAATGGAGTATTGTTCATTGTCGAGTTATTTTCCCCGTTTTATTTTGTTGATTTTGAGATTCTTGTACACATCGTGTTTGAGCTTGGGCTATGTGTTACGGTGATATTTGTATTGTTGTTGTTAAGAGGTTGTGACCTATGAGCACTTGTGGTACGAGTTGATATGTCGTATTATTGTGATGTGCATATGCCGATATGTTTTTTGGATTGATTGTTGGTATGCGGATCATAAGGGTGGCATCTCACTGCTGTTGATTATGCGAAGTGACACGGGTGGCGATTGTATTATTGTCTGGGCAGAGTGATATAGATGGTTATTATGCAGAGTGATACGGGTAGCTATTGTGGTATTGTCTAGGCGGACCGATACATATGACTATTATGCAGAGTGATTGTGTTAATGTATGGGCAGAGCGATAAGGGCGGCTATTATGTCATTGTCAATACGGAGAGATTAGAGTGGCTATGTCTGGGATGATATGTGATGGTGTAGGGGCGAAATGTTGATGATATTCTTGTGATCGTGTGATTTTCCTTATGTATGTCATGCACCTTACGTGACTTGTTGTATTGCATTCAATGAGCTACTCGATATCTTTGATATTACTTCTTGACATCGACTGTAACAATACACTCGCATAAGCATACACCGTAGCATGCCACTTATACCAGTTCAAGAGTATGAAACTTGACATTTATTGATCATGCCCATGTATTCTTGTATTATCTGCTTCAAATGTGATATTGAGCATGTTATCATGTCGGGCGGATTGTGATAGTGAGCTTGTGACTATGCCTAGCGGATATTGGTATTGAGCTTGTGACCATGCCGGGCGGATTGTGATTGTGTCCTTGTGACCATGCCGGGCGGATTGAGATATTGGTACGTGAGTTGTCCGCGTGAATGTGATTAATAATACGGGCACTAGATGCCGGGAGCATATGATTTGTGGTTTGAGACTCTTGAATTGTGTTTATGAGATGAAGTATCTCGAAGTAATTCTGTTATGAAACATGTGTTAGAACGGTTTGAATATTTGGTTGTCATTGTCTTTCCTTAATTGGTTTCACTAGTACTTAACTGGTGTTTGGATTACTTCACGGTTGTATCACATGTTTATTCCTTGTTGTCATTTACTGCTTATTGCTTCCATTATTATCTTTATTCTTATTTACTGCACATGTTATGATGACTAGTATATGTCTTGACTTGTACCTCATTACTACTCTACCAAGTTTAGTCTTGATACTTACTGTGTACAGACCATAGTGTACCTATACTGTACTTCTGTATATTTTTGTGCAGATCCAGGCATTGGAGATATCGAACTCAGGTACAGTTAGCTTATTGATCACGAGCATTCAAGGTAGTGCTGCTTGGTCATCGCAGTCCCTTGGAGTCCTTTCCCTTTTGATTGTACTGTTAACTCGTTATCCGAACAGTATTGTACTTTGTTTTTTGGAGATTTTTCTATGTATTCAACTAGAGTTCATGACTTTGTATTACCTAGTCTTGAGAGGATTGTTGTGATTATTGCCGCGTAGGCTTATGTCACATTTATTTCAAATATTTATATTAAACTCGCTTTAAACATGTTTAGCTAGTTTATGTGTGGTAAGTAATCGTCTTACCTAGTTCTAGAGACTAGGTGCTATCACGACGCCTATGGTGGGATTTTGGGTCATGACAAGTTGGTATCAGAGCTCTAAGTTCATAGGTTCTATGAGTCACGAGCAAGTTTTGTAGAGTCTTGCGAATTGGTACGGAGACGTCTGTACTTATCTTTGAGAAGTCACATAACTATTAGGAAAAATTCCACTTCTTTCATTCCTCTCGTGCGGATTTGTTGATTTCGAAGTTTGAGCCTTTGTATCTTTATTCTCACGGATGGCGAGGACATGCTCTACCAAATTAGTGGATTAGACACTCTCGCTCCTTCTAGAGCCGCGAGAGGTTGGGGCTGAGGTAGAGGACGAGGAGTGGCATGTGTCGCAGCTAGATTACCTGCTAGAACAGCAGCTGAGGAAACACAAGTTGCTCCGATTAGGGGACAGGCACTGGAGGCACCTATTGCTACCCCAAGACGTCGGGAGTCTTTAGCGCAGTTCATGAGCATGTTTGGTACATTGGCTCAGGCAGGATTGATCCTAGTTGCACCAGCACTTCACATATTGGGGGAGGAGTTCAGGCTCCCGTCGCCCGTACTCCAGAGCAGCGGACTCATGTTGGTCATACTCTGGGTTTGGTGCTGGTACAACCTGTTATTCCGGTTCAGTCTGAGGTCAGGCTTGAGAGGTTCAAAAAGTAACTACTTACTTTCAGTGGCACAACTTTCGAGGATGAACACATTTTCTGGAGTGGTGTCACCGCATTCTCTACACCATGGGTATTGGGGAGGTGAGCAGAGTTGCTTTTATTACATTTTATTGTCAGGAGCAGCGTATCAGTGGTGGCAAGCTTATGATAAGGGTAGGCCAGCTGATGCAGCACCACTCACTTGGACTCAGTTTTCAAAGATGTTTTTGAGGGAGTTTGTTCTCTAGACCCTCAAGAATGTGTGGATCACAGAGTTCGAGCAGTTGCGCTAAGGCACTATGATAGTGTCAGAGTGTGTTATCAGGTACAGCATGTTGTCCCGACATGCACCTACCTTGGTTGCTACAACTAGAGAGCGAGTCCGCAGATTTATCGAGGGGCTATGTTGTGGTCTTAGATTTAGCATGGCTCAGGAGTTGGAGATTAATACTCCATTTCAGTAGGTTGTGGAGATTTCCAGGAGGTTAGAGCGTATTTGGGGTGAAGAGAGGGAGGATAAAGAGGTCAAGAAGTTTCGAGGTTCTGGTGGATTTAATGGATTCTACTCTTCAGCTATGACCCACCACGGCGGAGGCTAAGTAGTCGGCCAGTCCATTCTGCACTTCAGACTACTCATGGTGCTTCAGCTAGACAGGGACCTCAGGGTACTCATATGGATCAGTCCTCTTTTAGTGCACCAGCTGCACGGGGTTCCTACAATAGTTATTCCAGTTATCCGACATAGACTTAGTACCAGCAGCCACACCCGCAATGGTATTGTTTTGAGTGTGGCGATACCATGAACATCATGAGGGATTCCCACACTCGGGAGAGGTGGATTTCATCAGTGCACTTAGTCTATTGGCCCCATTCCACCTGCTACTCCACTTGCACATCCACCTAGAGGTGGAAGATAGGCTGGTAGAGGGCGTCCTAGCGGGGGAGGCCCGACCTGTTGATATGCTATTCCAGGTAGGGCTGACGCCGCTGCACCAAATGATATCATTACAGGTACGGTTTCGGTTTGTCATAGAGGACCATCAGTCATATTTTTATCCGGTCCTATTTATCGGTGCGAGTCCTGTTATCTTACTTCATATATGGATGTGTTTCGTGATTTTTGTACTCTGCTTATGTGTTTACCCCTATTGGGAGATTCTATAGTGGTAACACGTGTATATTGTTTTGGTTTGTTCACTATTGGGAGTTTGAAGAATAGGATGAACTTCGTGTTACTTAATATGGTAGGTTTTGATGAGATTTCTAGAATTTGGGCTATGACTGGTGATTTAGGTGCTCTATCGATATGGGAAGCCCGTCACGTATTGTGATTTTATTTCGCGGAATTGAGTTTTTGAAAGGTTTGGTTGGTGTGATGTATGCTCTACTTGTGATTCAGAATTGAGGATGAATCCTCGTGCTTTGATGTGGGCTGTTATGTTTGAACCGTGCTACGTGTTGCGGTGGAGTTATATTAGGACGAGACCCTTGTAATAAGTTCATATATTATGTTTCTCCTTTGTAGAATGGTTCCGTACTATGATACCGATGTGGAGTTGTACATGTTTGACTTATTGATAGTTCTCTCATGTGTTTCTCTTTTCATATTCAGTTATATTCGAGTTGTGCTTGTTAGGTTTAGGTTGCGAGGTATTTACCTAGGTGGCGTTGGGTGTGGCTTGATGATTGGGCGAGTGGTCGTGAGATCCACATGTTTCTACATCATTAGAAGTGTTGGGAAGGTTTGGAATATAGTTCTAGCTAATATGAGGTTATTCACCGGTGTTGGATTTTATTATGGATAACTATTGTTGTTAGAGTTATTGCTATGCGCATATGAACGGTGTGTTACATCTTATGGTTATACATCGTGGTTGTATGAATCAGCTGTTGCAGCTGGTTGAGGTTGATAATGGGTGTATGTGTGGGAATCAGGTCTTTGGCGGATGATCAGATGTTGAAATTTGGTTCTAAGGCTTATCGATATAGGTGGAAGAATTAATCTATAGTTCAGATGGTGTTGTTGGGCTTATGTGTATTAGGGTGATGTGGGATCACCCGTGAGCATGTGTGGGGTGAGTACATTTAGTGATTTGATGACTTCAGAATGGTTCTTGGCACGTTCGAGGACGAACGTTTGTTTAAGAGGGGGGAGAATGTAACGACTCGACCTGTCGTTTTGAGCTTTAGCATTTCGTTCAGTGGTTTAAGGTCATGAGATGGTTCGTATCATGTATTATTACTTGTGGATATGGTCAGTTTCAGTTTTTGTGCGACTTGGGATCGATTTGGAAGAATGATTCTTATTTTAGAAGCTTAAGTTGTAAGAGTTAACCGGAGATTGATTTTTATGTAGATGACTCTGAAATGGTGTTTTGATGATTCCAATAGCTTCGCATGGTGATTTTGGACTTAGGTGTATGTCCGAATTTGCATTTGGAGGTCGTAGGTTGATTATGTGCTTTTTGGCGAAAGTTGAAAAGTTGAAGGTTTGGAAGGTTGAGATGTTTGACGGACAGTTAACTTTGTTAATATCGGGTTCGGATTATGATTTCGGGAGTTGGTATAGCTCCTTGTGTCATTTGGGATTTGCATGCAAAATTTGATGTCATTTCGGGTAGATTTGATATGATTCGGTGCGAGTTGTAGAAATTGAAAGTCCATTGGTTCATTAGGCTTGAATTGAGGTGTGATTCGTGTTTTTGATTTTTTTTTTATGTGATTTGAGGCCTTGAGCAGGTTTGCATTATGTTTTAGAACTTTTTGATATGTTCAAACGGGGCCTCGGGGACCTTGGTTGTGTTTCGGATGGGCTACGGGCCATTTCTTCAGGTTTGGAATTTCTGATTGCTGGTGTCTGATGTCCTTCTTTACGATCGCGAAGAGTCAGTCACAATCGCGTAAGGTATTTGATGGACCGCTAGATTTTCCTTCTCTCCATTCGCAGTGTGTGGTTCACAATTGTGGACATATGGAGGTTGACTCAGTGCATTCACGACAGGGGTTATGCGATCGCGCAGTGGGCAACTATGGTCGGAAGGGGAGGTACTTATGTTCTACGTGTTCGCATGAAGTGGCTCACGATCGCGTAAGCTGAGGTCGTGGTGAGTCTCGTTCGTATCCCTGTTGTGGCGTTCGCGTAGCGCATTTTTGGCCAGTGCTGTTTCTTCTTCGCGACGCGATGTATTTTCTGTGATCGCGATATATAAATACCTTTTTGAGTGAGAGAGCTCGGTTTTGGACGATTTTGGAGGGAATATTTAACGATTTGGATTGGGGTAAGTATTCTTGACCAGGATTTGGTTATATTTCATGATTCCATACTAGTTGTCATCGTTTAATTAGTGATTTGAATAGGAGAAATTAGGAATTTTTGTAAAACTTTTCTAAAACACAATAATGCTGTTTTGAAGGATGAGTTGATGTCGGAATTGGATGATTTTGGTATGTTGGACTCATATCGGATTGGGTTTTTGGATTTTTTCAGTTTTGTCGGATTCTGAGGTGCGGGCCTGGGGTTGACTTTTTGGTTTTCATTAAAGATCTAAACTTTTTTATCCGAAATTATTTCCTATGACTTTTATTTATGATATTAAGTTATTTTTTCTAGATTTGAGCCGTCCGGAGGTTGTTTCACATGGGGACGTCTTGTTAGAGTATTCATATAGCTTCTTTGAGGTAAGCATCTTGCCTAACTTTGTGTGGGGTAAATACCCCCTAGTATTTGGTTTTATTGCACTATTTGGGATTATGTGGAAGTAGTGTACATGAGGTGACGAGTTTGTACACGACCTTATATGTGGGAATTGACTGGATTAGACTCTTAGGCTTCTTATATGCATTTAATTGAATTTGTCATTACATGTTCTACATTCCTTTGTTAACTTTATTTTTTCATGATTTAATTGAAGTTGTTAGCACATGTTTTATCCTTATTTCTCATGTTTACTCTTATATGCTTTATTTGAAGTTGTTACCTTTTATCGTCATGTCACCTCTTTCATTGTTAAATTATTCTTATTTGAAGTTGATATTACATGATATCCCTTCGTTGTCAAGTTATTCTTATGCATTTAGACGTAGTTGCTAGTTCATGCCATCTCTTTCATTGTTATCTTATGTCATACACAAGAATTCAAATTGCCATTTCATGGAAATACCTTCATTATTGAGTTTATTCTTATGCAAGTAATTGATGTTTAAGTTATTGAAAGCCATTAACCTATTTTAGTATTGTTGCTTAATGGAGTATTGTTTATTGTCGAGTTAGTTTCCCTGTCTCATTTTTTTGCTAATGAGATTCTTGTACTCATCGTGTTTGATTTGTGGGTTACGTGTTGTGGTGATATTGGTACTGTTGTTGTTAAGAGTTATGGCCTATGGGCACTTGTGGCATCTCACTGTTGTTAAATATGCGGAGTGACATGGGTGGCTATTGTATTGTTGTCTGGGGGAGTGATACGGGTGGCTATTATGCTGAGTGATACGGGCGGTTATTGTGTTATTGTCTTGCTATTATGCAGAGTGATACAGGTGACTATTGTGTTAATGTCTGGGCGTAGCGATAAGGGTGGCTATAATAATGTTGTTAATACGGAGAGATAAGGGTGGTGATGTCAGGTATGATATGTGATAGCCTGGGGGCAAAATGTTGATGATATTCGTGTGATGGTGTGATTTCCTTGTGTATGTCATGCACCTTACTTGACTTGTTGTGTTGCTTCCAATGAGCTACTTGAAGATTTTGATTCTACTTGTTGACCTGGACTGTAATAGCACCCTCGCACAAGCATACAACGTAGCATGCCACTTATACCAGTTTAGGAGTATGAAGCTTGACATTCATTGATCATGCCCAGGTATTCTTGTAGTATCTGCTTCCATTGTGATATTGAGCATGTGTTCATGCCGAGCGGATTCTGATAGTGAGCTTGTGACCATGCCGGGCGAATTTTGGTACTGAGCATGTAGCCACGCAGGGCGGATTGCGATTATGAGCCTATATCATGCTGCACTGATTGAGATATTGGCACTTGAGTTGTCTGTGCGGTTTTGATTAATAATATGGGCACTAGGTGCCGTGAGCATATGATTTATGATTTGAGACTCGTCACTACTCCACCGAGGATAGCCTTGATACTTACTGGGTACCGACAGTGGTGTACTCATACTACACTCCTATACATTTTTGTGCAGATCCAGACATGGGAGATATCTGACTCCGATAGAGTTAGCTTCTTGATCCCGAGGATTTCAGATAGCGCTGCTTGGTCGTCGCAGTCCTTTAGAGTTCTTTTCCTTTTGATTGTACTATTAACTCATTATTCGAACAGCCTTGCACTTTGGTTTTTTGAGATATTTCTATGAGTTCAGCTAGAATTCATGACTCTGTATTACTTAGTCTTGGGAGGATTGTTGTGATTTTTGCCACGTACGGTTATGTCACATTTCGTTCAGTATTTATATTAAACTTTGCTTTAAAATACGATGTTTAACTGGTTGGACTGTGGTAAAGTAATCGGCTTACCTAGTCTTAGAGACTAGGTACCATCACGCCTATGGTGGGATTTCTGGCCGTGACAGAACTATTAAGATATTGATCCACATCTGACTTATAGGTACCCTAATATATCTTAAATATTATGCGGCGACTCTTCACTTTTACCAACCTCAGAAGAACCACAAGTTCTTTTTTGTTTTAACTCTTCTAAAATAGAGCGATGTAAAATTAATTTCTATAGGCTTCCTATTCATTAATAGTGAAATATAGTCTCTTTACATGTTTTTTACTTTAAAATAATTTATTAATAATTATTCCTATTTTACAAAGTACGGTAAATTTTATCATATTGCTGCAGTCACTCAAAAATCGTCATTTTGCGCATTTTTCTAAATTTTGAAATAATACTTTGACAATTGTCCTATTTTTCGTGTACTAGGATTTTTATCAACTTAATGTCTTTAAAAGAAAAAGAAAAAGAAAATAATTACTACAATATTGTTAAGTCCTTGCTATTTTTCAAAGTACTACAAAACATATTTTTATTAAATAATCTTCTAGTTTATGGCACAGTCTGTTAATACATGGAAGCCAATATAATTGTTTCAAACGCGGATAATATTTTTCTTAATATTTTCATACATATTTTAATTATTGTGTTTTTAATCACACGATTACATGCAATTACATATCATATCTTGTATTGTGCATATTTACAAATGTACTTTTATATATATGTACGCAAATAAAGGAGCACATGGTATTCGGGCACATGATTTTTGCCCATGGTATAAAGATGGTGGTTTTACATTTGGACAACATATTTTACTTTCTGTATTGGGTAGGATATAATCAAGTGAAGTCGGGTCAAATACCATTGAATGAAGATGGGTCAAAGGTAATACAAAGTTGGCTTTTCGGACCGGGATCGCGAAACCGGACATACAGGATGGAGCTACCGAGATGGGATAGTTAATCCGGTCGGTCGAGAAACGCTACGTGATCGAGGATCGGTCCCGGTTCATATGTCTCGCCTTCCAACGGATGTTTTACCGAATTTACTACCTCATTCATTACGACCGTTGTACCGTCATTTAAGAATATTAAATGTATTAAATCTCGTAATTAGTGGGATCTTCCTTGTTATCAGTTCCCTGCCTTTATTGTGACTTTTACACTTACCCATGTAGGAGGGATCTGCTTATAAGCAAGACAGAAATCCTTTGCAAAGGCACGATTTTATTATTTTCTCATACAACAAGATATTTTGCTTGATCATTCCTCATTATTTTTACTGTTCATCAGAATTCGATATTGAGCTCTCAATTATTGTCAGTTAAAGAACTATTTCATTGCTTACGATTCATCGTTAACTTACGGTTTGATCGCTCTATCTCTCTATTATATTCTAAATACTTAGGATTTACTTTCATTCAGTATCAAACTAATTTACAAATCCTTAACTCTACGAATAAATTCAATTGTTATCCGATTTTAAGGGTAAACAGTTTGGCGCCCACCGTGGGGCTAAGGATATTAGTAAACTTTTTGATACATCTTTTCCTAAAGGCACAACTTTACACTTGCTCTTTGTAGAATTCTCTATTTTTCAGGACTCGTAATAATCATGACACAGACGCCCCCCTTCAGAAACGAGATTAACAACCAAATAGAAAACAACAATTTGATCGGGCATGAAGTCCCGGCCGATGTCAATTCTCAGGTAGCAGTCGAAGCCGACCAAGCATCCGGCTCAACACATAGTGTCCGAGGGGATAACCGCTCAGGAATTCAGCAAAGCGGAGAAGGTGAAATTAGCCTCAAGGTAATATTTGACATGTTACAAGCTCAACAAGTGGCTATAGCACAACTACAAAGCCGCACCCGAAGTCCAGACCGAGCAGAACGCACTACCCCTCAAGCAGCAATCGGACAGAATGAACCGGTCATAATAACACCGGATGAAAGCGGTGCGGGGGTCAGCTCCGGACTTATTAAAATGATAGAAGAGTTGACCAAGCGGGTCGAAACTGGCAAAAAAAGGATCGAAGCCAACGACAAAAAAGTCGAAACATATAACTCAAGGGTAGATCAGATACCGGGAGCACCGCCGGTATTAAAGGATTTGGATGCTAAAAAGTTCATACAAAAACCATTCCCTTCCAGCGCCGCTCCAAAACCGATCCCTAAAAAATTTTGCATGCCTGATATTCCCAAATACAATGGAACCTCGGACCCAAATGAACATGTAACAGCCTATACTTGTACCATAAAAGGGAATGACCTCGAGGACGACGAAATCGAATCCGTTCTCCTAAAGAAATTCGGAGAAACTCTGTCTAAAGGAGCAATGACTTGGTATCACAATTTACCACCGAACTCCATTGACTCCTTCGCCATGTTAGCGGATACATTTGTCAAAGCCCATGCGTGGGCTATTAAAGTTGAAACAAGGAAATCTGATTTATTCAAAGTCAGACAGCGCGACAGTGAAACACTAAGGGAATTCGTTTCTCGATTCCAAATGGAACGGATGGATCTGCCACCGGTTATAGACGACTGGGCAGTACAAGCTTTCACTCAAAGGCTAAACACCGGTAGTTCTGCCACATCAAGACAGTTAAAGCAGATTTTGATCGAGTACCCGGCCGTCACATGGGCAGATATCCACAACCGGTATCAATCTAAAATCAGAATAGAGGATGATCAGATCGGAATTGCTTCTGGTTCTTCTTATACAGCTAAAATTTCTGATCGACCTCGAAGAGACAATTTCCAAGAACCAAGGTCAAGTCGAGATAGACATCGACCATATCCAGAAGATCGACGGTTCTTGTCGAGGGGATTCAAGGTTCCGAGACAGGAAAATATGAATGACAGGAACCAAAGGAACAGGAGGCCATTGCCAAAAGGAAACTTCGAGAAAAACAATGATCGGCAAGAAGCACCCCGGTTGTCCGAATATAATTTCAACGTGGATTCAACTACTTTGGTCTCAGCAATCGGCCGCATTAAAGACACCAGATGGCCGAGACCACTCCAAACCGATCCCTCCAAGAGAGATCCTAACCTCGTATGCAAGTATCATGGCACTCATGGCCATAAAACCGAAGATTGCAGACAGTTGAGAGAGGAGGTTGCCCGACTGCTTGAAAACGGGAATCTTCGAGAATTTCTTAGTGACCGAGCAAAAGCCCATTATGAGAACAAGGATAGACCGGCAGGCCAAAGGGAACCAAAACATATTATCAACGATGCGTTAGTGATATCGATAATGATACATGATACCCAAGTAAAACGCGTTCTTATCGACCCTGGAAGCTCAGCCAACATAATCCGGTCCTGGGTCATCGAACAGTTGGGATTGACAGATCAAATCATATCCGAAGTTCGGATACTCAATGGTTTCAATATGGAAACAGAGACTACTAAGGGGGAAATAACGTTGATGATGAACGTAGCTGGTACTACCAGGGCAACAAGATTTTGTGTTATTGAAGGAGATATGAGGTATAACGCCTTGCTCGGAAGACCCTGGATTCACGACATTGGAGCAGTACCTTCAACTCTGCACCAGATGCTGAAGTTCCCTCAGCCGAAGGAGTCACCACCGTCTATGGGGAGCAGCATGCGGCGAGGGAGATGTTTGCAATAGAAGAAGCAACATCTAAGCCCGTCAATCACCAACAGAAAGCCAAATAGTAATTACAAAAGCCGCCCTCGATCGATGAAGTTGAGGGAAGGCAACCAAATGAAGACGATTTTGGGGTGCCCCGGTCTTTTGTTGCTCCCGATGAAGCCGATGCAACCAAATCAACGATCGAAGAACTGGAACAAATCTCAATCCGTCACGATGCGCCTGACCGGAAGGTATACCTGGGCTCGGGTCTGAACTCCGAGCTCAGGGGTAAATTAATCTCTTTCCTTACCGCTAATGAGAATTCTTTTTCTTGGTCCCATTTGGATATGACAGGCATACCACCGGAGATTGCGACACACAAGCTGAGTGTCGACCCAAAATTCCGGCTGGTCAAGCAGAAGAGAAGGCCCCAATCCGAAGCTAAACAGGCCTTCATTCATGAAGAGGTAACCAAACTTCTAAATATAGGGTCCATTCGAGAAGTAAAATATCCCGAATGGTTAGCTAACGTAGTGGTAGTACCAAAAAAGGGTAACAAACTTAGAATGTGCATAGACTATAAGGATTTGAATAAAGCCTGCCCTAAAGACTCTTTTCCGCTGCCCAACATCGATCGTATGATCGATGCTACAACTGGTCACGAGACTCTAAGTTTTCTCGATGCTTTCTATGGATACAACCAGATACAAATGGATAAGGACGATCAAGAAAAAACGTCCTTCATCACTAAATATGGCACTTATTGCTATAATGTGATGCCATTCGGGCTTAAGAATGCGGGAGCCACTTACCAACGCCTGGTAAATAAGATGTTTGAAAACCAACTAGGTAAAACCATGGAG
>MCJB01017863.1:68826-177897 GCA_002018475.1 Nicotiana obtusifolia | reverse complement strand
AATACATAGAATACCTCAGTTGGGGCAAAGTCCCGCATGACCCCAAAGAATCGAGAGCTTTGCGCACGAAGGCAGCCCGGTTTTGTTTGACCGACGATGGGACCCTTTACAGAAAAACTTTTGGAGGACCCTTAGCCATATGTCTCGGCCCGGGGGATACAGAATACATTCTGAAAGAGGTACACGAAGGAGCTTGCGGCAACCATTCGGGCTCAGATTCACTGGTACGGAAGGTGATCCGAGCGGGTTATTATTGGGTCGACATGGAAAAAGACGCAAAAGAGTTCATGCGCAAGTGTGATGGATGTCAAAGATATTCACTGATCATCCATCAACCAGCCGAAACACTGCACTCGTTCTTGTCACCTTGGCCGTTCATGAAATGGGGGATGGACATAGTAGGACCGCTCCCACGAGCCCCAGGTAAGGCTCAATTTATACTCTTAGTGACTGACTATTTCTCTAAATGGGTAGAAGCGCAGGCTTATGAGAAAGTCAGAGAAAAAGAAGTGATCGATTTCATTTGGGATCACGTCATCTGCCGATTTGGAATGCCCTCCGAGATCGTGTGTGACAACGGAAAGCAGTTCGTCGGCAGCAGGATAACTAAATTTTCGAAGATAATAAAATCAAAAGAGTCTTATCTACTCCTTATCACCCCAGCGGCAACGGCCAGGCGGAATCGACCAACAAGACTATACTTCAGAATCTGAAGAAAAGGTTGATCGACGCCAAAGGAAGATGGAGAGAGATGCTTCCCAAAATTTTATGGGCATATCGGACATCTGAAAAGAATAGTACCGGAGCCACGCCTTTCTCTTTAGTCTATGGAGCCGAAGCCCTGATTCCGGTCGAAGTCGGCGAGCCGAGCCTCAGATTCCAATATGCGACTGAAAAATCCAACCAAGAGGCTATGAACACTTGCCTGGAACTCTTGGATGAAAGGAGAGAGGTCGCCTTAGTCCGGATGGCAGCTCAAAAGCAAAGAATCGAAAGGTACTATAATCGAAGAACTTGACTCCGACACTTCAATACAGGGGACTTGGTGCTGAGAAGAACCAAACTGGGAAGGCCCCTACACTGTACTGAAAGTCACCGGTAAAGGCTTTTACAAGCTGGGGACTTTGAATGGCGAATAGCTACCGAATAACTGGAACGTAAGCCATTTGAAGAGATACTACTGCTGAGGTATTTTGCTTTACCTTTCTTACTTTCTTCTTATTTCATTTATCAATACTAACACATGCAGGACAGTTCGGGATCAAACAAACATCAAACCTTTAGGCTGAAAGCGCGCGTTGCACTTTTTTTTCCTTCGTCCGGTTTTGTCCCAATTAGGGTTTTCCGCAAGGTTTTTAATGAGGCAGCATTTATACCGCGCTACTATGTAGAAATTTAACTGCATTGATCTTGTTCATATCAATTTTAGGAGGGGGTGGAGTAAAAGATCACTAGGGATCAATGTACGGGTCAAACGGCCAAAGGAGCCGTACCCGGATAGAGCGATCTGACTCACCTCCGATCAACAAATATGTACTATTACACCAATATGAACAAGGTCATTTGACACTCATATCTATGTTGCACTGACAAGCCTAAGGGTTTTTTATTAGTCTTGCTATAACTAATAGTAAAGGAAGGAACATGTTGAAACTAAGGGAAATAAGGTCAAAATGGTCAATCCCGATCTGCGGCTAAGGCCGAGTTCAGTGAGCAATTCTTGTGCGGACAATTTGATTCACGGCTAAGGCCGGATTAACTAAAAAGGGAATATAAGACCAAAATGGTCAATCCCGATTTACGGCTAAGGCTGATTCTGACGAGAAATTCTTGTGCGAACAAATCGATTCACGGCTAAGGCCGGACCAACTTAAAAAGGAATATAAGACCAAAATGGTCAATCCCGATTTACGGCTAAGGCTGATTCCAACGAGAAAATCTTGTGCGGACAAACCGATTCACGGCTAAGGCCGGACCAACCTGAAAAGGGGTGTAAGACCGATACGGTCAGTCCCGATTCACGGCCAAGGCCAAGTCCAAGGGGAAATTTTCATTCAGTCGTACTGATTCGCGGCTAAGGCCGGATTATCTCAGGAATTCTTATTCGATCAAAGCTTGGAAAGGCAAGACCCCTAGCTAAAAGTTGAGATCGAACTTGTTTTATGAAGGACCAACGTTTTGCTAAGGCGCGACCTTGATTCTCATATGTTTAATGGTTGAAAACAAAGCGGACAACAGCTTGATCGAATCACTACAAATAAGACTAAGTCGATTGTCACTACAAACAAGGCTAGAGCCTGACCAGATTTTTGGTGCATTTTTGGGTTTATTTCGAGGTCTGAATAAGGCCTGTTGCCTACTCAATCGCAATTTTTGACAAAGCAAATGTATTCAGATGTAAAGAAAATCAAACTTGAAAGTATATTTTCACGAAGGTCATCGTACAAAATGGAGCTATTACACCATCCGAACTACGGCAAGCAAGGATATCATCAATCGGAGCCATCTTCAAATTCTTCGGGAAATACTTTTCTCCTCATTTCTTCCTCCTTCTTCGCTGCCTCTTCAATATCGGAGGATAAATCAAAACCACGAGCTTGAAGTTCCTCGAGCAAACTAAGTCGAGCCTGACATTGAGTATAGTCAGTCAGCGCCATAGATTGTTGTTGGGCCACATCCGCGTCAGCTTTATACTGAGCTATTGTATCCTCCGCTTTGGCTTTGTTAGCGGCAATTTCCAACTTCGCCTCCTGAAGTCGGTTGGTCAAGATTAATCGATCTTGATTGGACAATTCAGCCTGAGCCCGGTGGTATTCGTTGTCCTTGGTCAAGGCAGTTATTGTTTCTTGAGCTATTGAGGCTCGTTCCTGAAGAGCCGATGTCTCTGCGGTCAAGAGCTCGGTCTGAATTCTCCAATTGCTAGCCTTGGCCTTGGTCTCACTTAGCTCAAAACGAAGCCGATCCAACCGGGTGTCCATTTGCTTTAACCGTTCGACGCAAGAGGCATGTTCTTTTCTTATGCCTGACAACTCGGTTCGAAGCTTTGCCAGTGTGTTCTCAAGCCGACTACGTCGCTCCCATTCTAGCTCCATTCCTTCTTTGATGCGAAGGAATACTTCATGGTTAAGCACAGAAGACTACGAAAAATTCAAACAAATTATCTTCAGTTTGGAAATAAGAGTAAAAGTGTTACATACAATCAAGGGAGAATTGAAGGATCCTTACTTTGTTCAGTGCTTGCTGAGATTCATTAAGCAGGCAAGCCCAATCCACGGCGTTCATGGCAGCCTGGTCTTCTTCAGTTACCAAACAGTGAAGATAACTTGCTATGCCTACCGGCGGACCCAATGCTCGGGCATCCTCGGGGATGGCAAGGGTTATCATCTGGTTCCTTTCCGGATTCGAACTCGGCGCGGGAAATTTGTCCACCAACTTGATATCGGTTGGGAACGCGCTCGACTCTGCCGGAGGGCTTCTTCGAGGAATCTCGAAGCCAAAAGTATCAGACGACGGCACCCCATCAAAAAATTCTTCAAGGTTTCCTGCCGTGACCGGTACTTTGCCCGGCCTATGACTTGCAGAATCTCGGTTCGTTTCCGAGAAGGATGGTGACTGCGCCATTTCGGGAATGCCCGAAGGACTTTGCGCCGAGCTCTGCACATTAGTTTGAATTTCGGCCCTTGCCTCTTTTTCGATGCCGATCTGAGGAGAGGTATTGGTTCCCCTCGCAACAGGCCCGGGGACACCCCGAGAATTTTTATTATGTTTAGGACTCCCTGCCTCATCGGAGTCCTCGCTCAGTTCAACAGCAACATTGGGGGTTTTGACCTTTCGAGCCGCCATTTTTCTCCTTTTCTTTTTCTCGGGCTCGACATGGTCGGGAGCCCCTCCCCTTTTCTTTCCTCCTTCCTTCACCGACGCGGGAAGTGGACGAGGAACTGTCTCACTAACAACTGCCGATCTCAATTCGGCATCTCTCGACAGGCCTGCAAAATGAGGTTGTAGAGTATCAATGATTGAGTAGTAATACCGACCGGTCTGAGAAATTTGAGTACAGATAGAGCATACCATGATTCGTGGCCTCCCATAGACCTTTGGATATCTCTTTCCAGGCCCGCTCAGAATATGATCTTTGGGCCACGATTTTTCTGACCCAATCCTTCAAGTCATCGATCATACCCGGTGACTGACGGACGGCTGCACATGATCATAAATTAGTTATGCGTCAAAAATCGGTAATAAAAAATTTAAATATAGGAGTACTTACGCGTCATATTCCACCTCTCAGGGAATGGCATGCTATCAGCAGGGATCAAGTCGGAAGTTTTTATTCGGACAAATCGACTCATCCAACCCCGATCCCTATCCTCGTCTATGCTCGAAAACGGGGCTTTATTAGCCCGGCGAACCAATTTGATTAGTCCCCCTCGGAACATTCGGGGACTGTACAGCCTGAGTAAATGGTCGAGGGTAAATGGATGCCCTCCCTCGACCTTATCTATAAAGAAACGGAAAAGGTAGATTATACGCCATACGGAAGGATGCATTTGGGCCAGAGTAACTTGATACCGCCTACAAAATTCTACTATCATAGGATCTATAGGCCCAAACGTAAATGGATAAGTGTATACACTAATATATCCCTCTACGTATGTGGATATGGATTCTTCAGGGGAGGGTATTATTACTTCCTTGTCATTCCAATGATAATCGGCCTTGACCTTGTCAAGGTATTGTGAAGTGATGGTGCTAACATAATCTGAAACCGGTTCACCCCGACCGGGTACAGAAGACGACTTCTCAATTTTAAAATCTGTGCCTATATAACATCCCGGTGGTATGAAGGCCTGCAATGGAGGTTCCGCAGAGGATCCTTTGACACCGATGGGCCCAGCCTCCTCAACAGGCTGAGCAGAGGATGATTGTCTTTGGGGGACGAACTTGGATGTTTTAGCCATAAAAATAAAAGGAAGTAGAAGGATTCAGAGGGTTTTGCGATGAAGAAGATGAACAGTTTACTCAGAAGGGACCGAAAAAAGGCAAGGTGGATTAATATTAGAAGACAATATGAGTTAATACGCGAAGACAAACGGGCCAACCTAAAGAAGAACGAAGTATTTATACTTTTCCAAAGGCGGTGGCGCAAAGTACGAGGCAGGCGGCGTTGAACGCGCGCATTCAATGCGATGGGAAAGTACTAGCTTCTGCGAAGGGATGGGTAATGATTGCCTACATCAACAGTTGAGTACGTCAGTGCACTGCCGTTATGTATTAGAAACTTTCTGAGTAAGGAATTTTAACAATAAACTTTCGCGACACGTTATATGCTAGCATCGGTTGCCCGGTTGATAATCCTAAGGTCAAATAACTCATGTCGTTTATTGTCCTTACTCTCCAATAAACGAGGGGACTATCTGTATTGGGTCGGATATAATCAAGTGAAATTGGGTCAAATACCATTGAATGAAGATGGGTCAAAGGTAATACAAAGTTGGCTTTTCGGACCGGGATCGCAAAACCGGACATGCAGGATGGAGCTACCGAGATGGGATAGTTAATCCGGTCGGTCGAGAAATGCTACGTGATCGAGGATTGGTCCCGGTTCATATGTCTCGCCTTCCAACGGATGTTTCGCCGAATTTACTACCTCATTCATTACGACCGTTGTACCGTCATTTAAGAATATTAAATGTATTAAATCTCGTAATTAGTGGGATCTTCCTTGTTATCAGTTCCCTGCCTTTATTGTGACTTTTACACTTACCCATGTAGGAGGGATCTGCTTATAAGCAAGACAGAAATCCTTTGCAAAGGCACGATTTTATTATTTTCTCATACAACAAGATATTTTGCTTGATCATTCCTCATTATTTTTACTGTTCATCAGAATTCGATATTGAGCTCTCAATTATTATCAGTTAAAGTACTATTCCATTGCTTACGATTCATCGTTAACTTACGGTTTGATCGCTCTATCTCTCTATTATATTCTAAATACTTAGGATTTACTTTCATTCAGTATCAAACTAATTTACAAATCCTTAACTCTACGAATAAATTCAATTTTTATCCGATTTTAAGGGTAAACACTTTCTATTTCACTTATACGAGAACAACACATTTATTTTACCAAATGGGTAGGACTCTTTTACCTACTAGGTGAAAAACTTTTCCTACGCTTATATAAGAGGGTTCATCCCTCACCTTTTTACACATTCAAACACTTGCATATTTTGCTCTCTACATTTATTATACATTTACGCATATTTTTCGTTTAGTTTTACATACACACATTGGTATAATTAGGGGAGGGGGATTTCATATTTTAAGGAAAGGTGATTTTACATTTTAAAAAACCTAAAAACCTAATATCTTCTCTTGTCCTCATTTTTAGACAGCCGTCGTCCCTCTCCTCCATGAGCTCTCTCCCCCTAGTGTTTCCACTGCTATTTTTTATCACCAGCGACTGGCCGGAATCTAGCAACCGCCCATCAGCCACCTCGACCTTTTTCCCTCTCTCATTTTGGGGTTATCACTACCAAGGGGTCCATCGCCGTCACTACCCTGGCGCACAGGCTGCCAACCACTCTTACCTCCCTCTCAAACTGCACGACCATCTACTTTATCATCTTCTTCCCATTTTGTTTGCTTCTACATGTGCAAATCTTGCCGTTTTTATTCGTCGTTTTCGGAGACCTTCCCGACGTTGAGCTAAATGCTCTATTGCCATTGTTGATACTGTCTCTTCGATGGTGACGCTTTCGAGCTTGTTTGATTAGTCTAAAGATTTGGTCAGAAAACTCGTTTAAGTTGGCTGGCCCATTACTTTAATATTGTTTTCTCGCCAATTTTATTACTGGATTCGATTTTCGCCTAATTCTTTTTTATCAATTTTATGGGTGTTGTAATTCTAGGCTTTAGTTAATTATATGTTGGTTTGGTAACATCTTCAATATTCTTTTGTTTAGTCTTTACAGATTCCAACAAGATACTATACTCGAACATCGTCAATTTCAGACTAGATGTCGCACGATTGGAATGTGATTGGTTTTCCTTCAAAAATAAAGGATTTTACACTAAAGGCCGATGAAAACAACCTCTATTTATTGAGGCCACGACCCTCCGAACTAGGCCCTAATATAACGAGGCGATGGCAAATTTATCGAAATAAGGAATAGATGATAAATGTGAGGAACCAATAACCTTCGGACAGCGACACGGTTGGCCACCGCAGTCGCAACCAAGGAGGTTCCCATTCTCATGTCTAGACGAAATCAAAGTATACAATCCGAGACCCCGTAACTATTTCAAAATATATCTTTAGTACAAAGTATATTCAAATATACTTTGGCATTTTTTAATATTTTCAAAGATTATTTCCAAAATATTCAATTACTTCATATTTTTACATTATTTCACTAATATTTGTCTTCTTGTTTTGCGAGGTAATCTATCCTAAAGTGTCACGACCCCAATTTTTTTTCGTAGGATATCGTGATGGCACCTAGTCTCTACGACTAGGTAAGCTTAAAAGTTAATAACAACTTGACAGAAATAATTAACAAAACTAAAATAAGGCTGAATAACTGTTATAAACTTTCAAAAACAGGATCAACAATTGTACACTCCCTAAGATCGGTGAAACTTAGTCATAATCTCTACAAAGTCATACTAAAGTGTCTACTATATCATTGTCTGAATGAAAAATACAACCGTGATAAGTAAAGGAAGGTGACTCCGAGATATGCGGACACCAAGCAGGCATAAGTTGAAGTCTCCGTAAAGTAGCTGACAAATGATTAGCGGCACGAGCAGACATACCTGGATCTACTCAAAAATATGCATAAGCGTAGTATGAGTACACCACAACCGTACCCAACAAGCATCAAGCATAACCTCAGTAGAGTAGTGACGAGGCCAGGTCAAGACACCTACTAGGATATAAATAAATAATATGAAAATGTAATAAGGATAATGGAAAACGGAGAAGGGGTAACGGGGCGCAATTACACAAAACGACATATCGCTTTGTTCAAAATTGCGAACAAATGTTCGCTTTTGCGATGATGGCCAGTTCGCAATTGCGAGGCCTTTTCTCACAATTGTGATGATCCATGATGTTGTCAGGGTTCGCAAATGCGAGCCATAGTCTGCAATGGCAAGGGTTCGCAAATGTCACGACCCAAAATCCAATAGTGGTCGTGATGGCGCCTAACACCGCCGTTTGGCAAGCCAACATTGATTGGTCAATTTAATTACTCATTCTAGTACCTTAAAATCATAATTTTTTTATTAATGAAAGAGTGTGAAATAGAAGTTACACGAAGTACAGTAGTGAACAACCTATAGGAACCCCCAAAACTAGGTGTCACAAATGCATGAACATCAACTAGAAAATATAATAAAATACACATTTGTCTGGAATACATATTAGATAGAAAAATATAAATAACTCTGATGGAGAGACTCTTCAAGCTGTGGATAGTAACATGAAATGCAGCTCATGGTAATGTCCTTGAAATGGCCTCGCCTCTACGCCCAAAGACCATTGGACATATATGTACCTGCACAAAAAGTGCAGCAAGTGTAGTATGAGTACGTAAATCAACGCGTACCCAGTAAGTATCTGGCCTAACCCTAGAGAGGTAGTGACTAGGGGTCAACATCAATACTTACTAGTGGTCCAATAAGACAGGTACAACAGAAGTATACAGAAATGGATCAAAGAAAATAAACGAGGTGAGAAGTTTAATGCATGGTATAATCCTCTCCTCAGCGATAACTCAAACTCTCAGCTAGTAGCTACCTCCCAAACTAGAGTGTGTGTGTCAGTGTGTGTGTGTGTGTGTGTGTGTGTATATATAATGGACCTTACCAGATAGGTCGTCACAGTTCAATCTGGAAAACCTCACAAATATTATGGCTTCTTGCCAATTATTACGCACGATTTCATAAGAGTATTTTATAGAAAATGCCGAGGCGTACGACCCGATCCATCATAACATTGCCAAATCATAAATACATCTATTTTATTGTCGAGGCGAATGACTCGCTTCCATGAGAGTGTGATACATAGTCCTGTCGAGGCGTACGACTCGATCCATCATAGAGTCCGCACTGTCGAGGGTCAAACGGCACGAACCAGAGATGTATCTATCCTGCCGAGGTGAATGGCCGGATCCCATTAGAATAGGAAGCTTTGAGGGGTCCTTGACCCCCCTCACAAGTAGATGTGTGAGTTATGTATATAATAAGGGAACCTTTTCGGTGAAACGCAATACGCGGAAGAATTTCGTAAGAGGAGTACAAACATTTCGAAGCTAATCATGAAGCCCGTCGAACTCTACCATATCGAGTATATGACTCAATACAAGTCTAGTTTCAAGTCTCTAGTTTCAAGTCGCAACGTAAAATAAAGGAATTTAATAGACAAGAGACAACTCAAATAGTAGAATTATAGCATGGCGGGAACCTAAGTCTACCCGGACATAGCATGAATCTAGCTACGTACGGATTCTCGTTACCTTATGCGTACGTAGCCCCCGCAACAAGTAGCACATAATAAATACATCACCTAGGGGTGGTTTCCCCTCACAGAGTTAGACATGAGACTTACCTAGCTCCGAAGTTCCAAAATCGGCTCCAAGGCCTTTCTAAAACCTCAAATCAAAGCCCGTAGATCCAAAAATATTCAAATGATGTGCAAACAAATCGAAAGATACTCTAATACCCATAAATAATCAATTTAAAAAATACACAACTCTACTCGAAAAGTCTATAAAATCGGCCCTCAGGCCTAGTCACTGATTTCTTTAACTGATTTCTTTACGTTATTTCCATGCTTACAATTTCGGTATTGATTCATGTTGTTAACTGTTTCGTATCATTTAATTCTGCACTTTCCATTATTAATATTTATTATATTTTCATACTATTTATTTGTATCCTAGTAGGTCTCTTGAACTGGCCTCGTCACTACTCTACTTAGTTTAGGCTTGATTCTTGCTGGGTATCATTGTGGTGTACTCATATTACGCTTCTGCACATATTTGTGCTGATCAAGGTATGTCTGCTCGTGCCAGTCGTTAGTGATCATCTGTCAGCTGCTTTACGAAGACTTCAAGGTATGTCTGCTCGCCGTCCACAAGCCTCAGAGTTACCTTCCTTTACGTTTACTACTGTTGTTTTTTCATTCAGACAGTGAAGTAGTAGACACTCTAGTATGACTCTGTAGAGCTTATGACTCAGTTCCACTGGTCTTGGAGAGTGTACTGTGATTGATCCTATTTTGGAAGTTTATAATAGCTATTCAGCCTTGTTTTATTATTTTGTAAATTATTTCCATCAAGTTATTATTAACTGTTAGGCTTACCTAGTCGTGGAGAATAAGTGGCATCACAACATCCTATGGAGGAAAATTGGGGTCGTGACATGTTGGCATCATGGCTTTAGGTCCATAGGTGTTACGAGTCATAAGCAGGTTTAGCAGAGTCTTATAGATCGGTACGGTGAAATTTGTACTTATCTTCGAGAGGCTACAGAACTGTTAGGAAAACTTCACTTTTTTGATTCCTTACATGCAAATTGGTTGACTTCGAAAAACTGAATATTTGACTTTCTATTCCCTCACAGATGGTGAGGACATGCACATGTAGATCTAACGATCAGACACTCGTGCCCTCTGCTAGAGCCTAGAGAGACCGAAGAGGGGCATGTGGTGCAGCAAGAGCACCTGCCCAAGCTGCGGCAGAGGAGCCACCAGTAAATCCATTTAGGGAACAGGCACTCGTGGCACCTGTTGCCACCCCAGCACTTCAGAAGACCCTCGCCCAGTTCATAAGCATGTTCGGTACCTTAGCTCAGGCAGGGTTGATTCCACTTGCACAAGCCACATCTCAGGCTGGAGGAGGAGCTCAGAATCCTACGGCCCGTACCCAGAGTAGCGGGTCCAGATTGATCAGGTTCCAAAGGTTATACCAGTACAACCTATTATTCCGGTTTAGCCCGTGGTTAGAGCAGAAGCATCTGAGGAGGAGCTACTTAGACTTGAGAGGTTCAAGAAGTATCACCCTCTTACTTTCAGTGGGTTGGCTTCAGAGGATGCACATGGTTTTCTAGAGAAATGCCATCGTATTCTCTGCACCATAGGTATTGTGGAGACCAGCGGGGTTGCTTTCACTACTTTCCAGTTGTCTGGAGCGGCATATCAATTGTGGCGAGTGTACGAGGAGGGCAACCCAGCAGATGCAGCTTCACTTACATGGACTCATTTTTTAGAGTTATTCTTGAGGGAGTTTGTTCCCCAGATCCTTAGGGATGCACGACAAATGGAGATTGAGTAGCTGCACTAGGGTACTATGACAGTGTCGGAGTGTGTTGTCCGATTCAGTGATTTATCCAAACATGCACCCACCTTGGTTTTTGCAGTCAGAGAGCGAGTCTGTCGATTCATCGAGGGACCCGACTATGGTATTAGGTTTAGCATGGCTCAAGAGTTGGAGAGAGATACCCTATATGAGCAGGTGGTAGAGATTGGATGGAGGTTGGGGGGTATGCAGGGCTTTGAGAGAGATGAAAGGGAGGCCAAGAGGCCCTGTGGTACGAGAGGATTTAATGATGGTCATGCTGCAGCTACAGCCGGTCATGGCAGAGGCTATGTGAGCCACCTAGTTCATTAAACACTTCCAGCTTCTAGTGGTGCTCTAGTTATTCTGAGATCTCAGGTTGCCCACTTTGCTCAGCCACATTCTGGTGCACCTCTGCACGCGGTGCCTTCAGTGGTCAGTCCAGTCGACCAGACCCGAGCCACTCCCAGCAGCCATGCCCACCGACAACTTGCTTTGAGTTTGGTGATACCTACCACATGGTTAGAGGCTGCCCCATACTCAGGAGGGGTGCACCTCCACAAACCACTCAAGATCCACAGATTCAGGTAGGCCCAAAGGCTTCTCATGCCATGATTGCTGCCCCTATTGCCGCTCCACCCGCACATCCAGCTAGAGGAGGAGGCCAGGCCAGATTCTATGCTTTTTCGGGTAGGACAGAGGCAGTTGCTTCACACTCAGTCATTACAGGTATTGTTCTGGTATGCCATTTAAATGCATCAGTCTTATTTGATCCGGGATCCACTTATTCATATGTGTCATCTTACTTTGCTATGTATTTGGTTATATCATGTGATTCTTTGAGTTCTCTTGTTTATGTGTCCATGCCTGTGGGTGATTATATTATTCTGGACCGTGTGTCGTGTTTAGTCGTTATTGGTGGTTTTGAGACCAGAGTTGATCTACCATTACTTAGTATGATAGACATTGATGTTATCTTTGGCATGGACTGGTTATTTCCCCATCATGCTATTCTGGATTGTCATACCAAGATGTTGAGCTTGGCTATGCAAAGTTTGCCATGGTTAGAGTGGAGGGGTGCATTGGATTTTGTTCCTAGCATAATTGTGTCATTTATAAAGGATCAGCGGATGGTTGAGAAGGGGTGTGATGCTTATCTAGCCTTCGCGATAGATGTCATGCTGATACTCTTACCGTTGAGTCAGTTCTAGTAGTGAGGGACTTCCTAGATGTAATCCTAGCAGATCTTCGAGGCATGCCGCCCGATAGGGATATCGATTTTGGTATTGACTTGTTGCCGGGCACACAGCCCATTTCTATTCCACCATATTGTATGGCCCCAACAGAGCTGAAGGAGTTAAAGAAGCAGTTGCAAGAGTTGCTTGATAAGGGCTGCATTCGACCTAGAGTATCATAGTGGGTGCTCCAATCTTGTTTGTGAAGAAGAAGGGTGGTTCTATGCGCATGTGTATTGATTATCGGCAGTTGAACAAGGTTTCAGTGATGAACAGGTATCCGTTGCAACACATAAATGATTTATTTTATTAGCTACAGGGTGCTAGAGTGTTCTCAAAGATTGATTTACGGTCGGGTTATTATCAGTTGAAGATTCGAGATCCAGATATTCCGTAGACTGCCTTTAGGACTCGTTATGGTCACTACGAGTTCCGTGTGATGTCATTTGGCTGACCAACATCCCAGAAACATTTATGCACTTGATGAACAGCATATTCCAGCCTTATCTTTATACATTCATCATTGTGTTTATTGACAATATCTTGGTGGACTCCGGCAGCCGGGTAGATCATGAGCAACACTTGAGGATCGTGCTTCAGATGCGTAGGCATAATTCTTCTCATTGATCGGATAATTCATCTCATGGATCTTCAGATGTCATGATGAATAGGCAATCACCCTACCATATTGCATCAACACCATGCCAAGCCCAATACATGACACATCATAATATATAGTATAAGACCCCAAGCCCGTAGGCAACACCAACACTGGGGCAGTAGTCAAAGCAATCTTGTGCTTTTGAAAGCTCGCCTCACACTCCTCGGACTATGTAAAAGGATCACCCTTTTGGGTCAATCTGGTCACAGGTGTAGCAGTAGATGAGAAACACTCTATGAAACGACGATAATACTCGGTCAAACCAAGGAAACTACGAATCATAGTAGCTGAAGACGGTCTAGGCCAATTCTGCACTGCTTCAATCTTTTTCAAATCTACCTTGATCCCCTCACTCGACACCACATGACCCAAAAATGCCACCTAATCAAGCCAAAATTCATATTTTGAGAATTTTGCATACAACTTCTTCTCTCTCAAGGTCAGAAGCACGATCCTTAGGTACTGCTCATGATCTTCCCTAATGCGGGAGTAAACCAAGATGTTGTCAATAAACATAATGACGAATGAATCAAGATAATGTTGGAATACGTTGTTCATCAGATGCATAAATGTTGCTGGGGCATCGGTCAAGCCAAATGACATCACAAGAAACTTATAGTGACCATACCCTTTTTGACCATCACCGCAAAAGCAAACATTTGTTCGCAATTGCAGACAAAGCTAAAAATCTTGCTGACTTTGCAAATAGAAAGGGAAAGTCGCAATTGCAACATCTGAGCCCCCACTGTCACCTTTGCAATTGCGATGCTGGTTCTTGCAATTGCGATGCACGAGCACCAGCAACACCAGCAGTCAAATTTCAGTTCAAAACCAATCTGGAACATGTCTGAACCTCATCCGAGCCCTCGGGGCTGCGACCCAAACATCCACACAAGTCTACAAATATCATACAAACTCGCTCGCACGATCAAAACACAAAAATAATATCTAAAACTATGAATCGAACACTAAAACACATGAATTTAAAATTAAAGTTCAAGAATTTCTGGAATTACAACTAAACGTTCGAGTCCTATGAAATCAACTCGAATCGACACCAAATTTTGTAGACAAGTTTCAAATACTATAACGAAGTTATTCAAAGTCCCAAAATAAAATTCCGAGCTCGATAGCTAAATGTCAACCTACGGTCAAACTTTTCAACTTCAAATTTTTAAATTTTGACAAATCAACATAAATCAACCTATAGACTTTCAAAATTAATTCCAGGCATACTCCCAAGTCCAAAATCACAATACGAAGCTATCAGAGCCATCAAAAAATAGTTCCTTGGTCGTTTTTACAAAAGTCAAAGTCCGGTTAACATTTCTAATTTAAACTTCTAAATCAAGAATCAAAGGGTCCAAATCAACCCGAAAGCTTCCCAGAGTGAAACTAACTGATCCAACAAGTCATAAAATCATAAACACACATGTGTGAAGCATTAAAAAAGGGTAATGGGGCGCAATTACATAAAACGACTGATCGGGTCGTTACAGAAAGCTTGGCGGAAGGATAACATTTGGAGACGAAACACAAATCACCCTCATCAAACCCCCCCTCCCCTGGCTTCATACTTCCGGTTCATGGGTGTACTATAATACACAGTTATTTCAGGTTCTTGTTCTAAAGTTATTGCTATGTGCGTTATTGTTTCGGCGCTCTAGATGTTGTTGGCTATGATCACTCTTTTAAGGCTAGGATTCATTTTATTTGATCAAAATTTTGTTCGCAACTATTGCTTCACTCTGTTACCATCTCCAAACGTTAATTGCTGCTGTCTCCGGACGTTAACTATGATTACGGGCGCTTTTAATTTTTCGATTGTCTTTGGTTCTCCTCGATTGGTAACCTTTTATGACCTTGAGCTTGTGTTTTGCTTTCTGGAGTTTTCACACCAGGTTTGTTTCTCTCCTTTTTACGTGATGATTTGTTGCTTATTGCAGGCTATATGCGCATGCTTGTTTTTTGTGGTTTTGTTGCTTGGTCTAGTTACTCTTTGACTATGTCTCACACTAGAACAGTAGAACGTGCATCTCTTTAATCTATTCTCAAATGTGCTTTCCTCCTGTTGATCTTTGATATTTGGCTTAAAGTATATATGTTTCTATGTATATCGCCTCATTTTTTACTCGTGCCTCGTAGATTTTTGGATGTGAAATGTATTGCCTTATGTTGATTCGTGGTATTTCTATATGTAGGAATCATCCAAAGGCAATAGGGGGCGAAAGGTGCGAGATTAGAACCAAAACGGAGAAAAATAAAAAAAGCTGAATTCCAGCGCCACAGGCAGCGCCCCACACCACCTATGGCGCCGTTTACAGAATGCTCAATTTTCCAGCACAGGGTCTACGCCCCACACTACCTTGGGTGCTGATGACGAGAAACATCCCCTACTTTCCCGGGACAATGTTATTTCGGCCCAAGACCCCTAACTCGTATAAAAGCAAGTCTAGACCTAATCTGGAGGAGACCTAACATACTTTGAAGGAGAATTAACGTGGAGGAACACACACCACGCTTGGAGGAGGCTTCTAACTAGTTTTTCTTCTCTTCCCTTTGTCTAATCTCATAGTTTATTAGTTCAAGAGTTTTGGGTGCTACATGAACGTTGTAGTTTGAAGCTTGAATTATTTTTATTATTTTATCATATTGGTTTATTTATTCAATCTTGCGCTTAATTATTTGATTGCTTGATCACATATTAAATACTATGTACGAATCTACGATTGAACTCGGGAGAGGGTATTTTAGATTGCATATAAGATTGAGTAGAGCAAGATCTTGAACTCGATCATCGGGAACGAATTTGCAATTAGGATAGGAATATACCTAGTCGCCCTACTTGATTATTATATAGAAATTATTAATGTGTTCTTGTTAATACTAATTCCATAGGAATATAGGCGTTACGTTAGCTTGAATAGGCGAGTAGTACTTCGGGAGAAGGGTACGAGCAATATTAACCCTGTCAATCAATAAACCAGATAATTTAATTAGACAATTTAAGTAGAAAACTCAATGGGATGTTAGCTAACCCACAACTCTGTAATATTTTCTCCCATTGAATTCTTCTTTAATATTGCCAATTTGTTTCCTTTAACCTCTTTGTTTTCTACTCTAGATTAGTTGTAGTTAAATAATCACACGTTAGAAAATCGCTTGAGTAGATTAATTGTCTTATTTTAATTTAGTAAATACTTAATCATAAGTCCGCGTGGGTACAATATCTGGACTTACAATTCTATATTACTTGTGGACCATGTATACTTGCGTGTGCATTTTTGAGCAGCATGTTTTTGGCGCTGTCATCGGGGACTTAGAAATTAGCCATTCTCTAGATTAGACTTTACTTTTATCCTTACAAGTTTCTTTTTTGTTTGTAAATATTTCTTATAATTATTTGATATTTTCTCTTAAGTGTGTTTCTAGTTCTCTGATCCTGACATCCGGGGATGAAATATATAGAGTTAAGATGATTGATGAAGAAGCTTGGTTGACGGAAGACTTTTATGGCCCGTATTTTTGGGCTTGTCATGACCTAACCTTTTGGAAGTCTGTATGTGAATATTGGAGCAAGGGTTCGTATTGTCACGAATATTATAGATTAAGGGAATATGCGAAACGATGTTGTTCACTAACATTATTGGTAAGCAATTGGTCTAAGGAGAGAGTTGATCTTGCACAAGAAATTGACAGGTTTAGCTTGGCTGTGCGCAACTTGTATGCAGATTTGAGTGCAATGGTTGATGCGTGTAACGCACAAAAATATAGTGATGAGTTGTGTGAGCTGAAAAAGTTCTTATATGCCAAATTAAGGAGCTAAAACCAGAATACTATTAGACCATGTTCTTGTTGATGATGCAAAGGTTGAGGGAGTATAAATTATTGAGTATATCAAAAATAATGCAGTTTTGGAGTTCGAGCGTGTTGGTCCTCATTCTAAATATTTTTCTACATTATGTTTAGATGAGGAAATGGAGATTAAGCCTTTGGAGAGATGCATAGATGAAGAACAAGACTCTTACATTTGAAAATTTGCCACACCAAGGAGACAAAACGACATCCCTCACTTAAAGTCTAAGAAGTGCAAAATGCGACATTGTTTACTTAGTTCTTTTGTATTCGCACCACCGGCCCAGGAACATGATAGAAAAATTGATGCAAAATTGGAGGCGCAATTCATATCCTCAAAGTGGAAGGAAACGTGATGAAAGTTAAGGAGTCATGCCGGAACGTTAAATCAAGCGCTTGTTGGGAGGCAACCCAATTCTATTTTTTCTTTTTACTTTTGTTTATTTTTTTATTGTGTTATTTTTTTTGTAGCGTTGTTTTTGTGTTTTGCAGGAGTAGGAGCATGAAGTAAAAGCCTATAGACTTGTGCAAAAGCGAGCAGGCGGTTGAAACTAAGTGTGAGGTACCCGCACAAAGAATCATACATGAGAGAAGTCTGAGTATCCTATGAGTTACTAACGCTTCGGTCTTTGGCCTACCAGGGAGTCTCTTTTACCCTCTTGTTATTTATTATATGCATTGAGAACATTGCACAATTATAAGTGTGGGGTGAGGAGATTATGAAGATTATTTTTTATGCTATCCTAGCTTCATTGTAGTATTCTTTCTTAGTGGATTTTGTTGACAGTTTTCTTGAGGGATTACAGTACGATTAAAAAAACACCAAAAAGAATTTTTTAGGATAGTTAGGTAGGATCCCTTGATTTTTCTTTGGGCGCCGACTCTTTTTCAAGGGTGTAGCTTGAACTGAGTACTTTATTATTATTATTTTATTTAATATTTTTTAGGAGTAGGTTAGGAAGAAACTGAGTTTTTCCAAAGTGCCTAGTGACATGTTTGATGCTGGCACATTAAGCTATGATATGCGATCTATATTCCCGTACATTTGATTTGATTTGTGATGCCTGAGTAAAATAAATAGCATATTCTCTGACGCCTTCTCTTAGTTGTTTCACTTGTATGCTACATAGTGGAATATGGCTTAAAATTTCTCAATTATATGTGCTTGCTGGAGTTGAGAGTTGAACAGAACCGTCTTGATTGAGTCATGTGCAATGTGTGCGTGAGGATTTGTGATCTTCTATGCTATCCTGTAGAGTCTAGAACTTGCCCCTTGTGTTAATCGAAGTGAAATCATTAAGTTGAGCTAGTCTAGGAGATGGCGCACCCGTTTCTTTCTTGATCATAGATGTGCTTGTCACATAAAAATTAAATTTTCGTTGGTAGCCCCTTTGAGCCTATAGACTTTTTCTTTGGCACCCACATTACAACTTGTACCCCTATTTTGTTCTTAATTTGAGATTGTTGAACCTTTACTTCCTAAGGCATTTAGTCACTAAAAGAAGTAAGGTGAGAGATCGGTGAGTAACTTTGGAGTGGAACCATGGAAGGGCACATATGGTGCCCTAAAGTTGTGATAAACCGTCACTAGCCGATGAACCTTAATGTGTGGAGTGTGTGTAGAAAAAAAAGAGAAAAAGAAAAAAAATACAAGAAAGAAAAATAATAGTTCAAATGACTCTGGCAATACATCCAGGTATTGAGAGAGACTCTGGCGATAGAGAGAGAGACAGAGAGGCGAGGACATCGAAGAAGCTCATCGCGAGCCATGGCGATGCCGGCCGGTGCCCCGCCGGCTGGCGAACCTCCTCCTCTCACTTCCCAACCCCCACCACAACTACAACCAGTTATCAATCCCTAGATTACAGTCGTCTCCTTAGACCTTTGATTCTAAACTCGCCCCCGACAGTGAGCCCCAATTCGTCAATTCGAGCCGAGCCAATACCGTTCAAAAGAGCAACATTCTTGCAAGGTCAGCCTTTTGTCAAGTTTACAGAGGCCGAAGTTGATCGAATAAAAATAATTGAAATCCTTTAATATGCGGTAATTGGTAAATTCTCTTATGAGTGGCCTGACATTCAAGAGATGCGTAGATTAATTCCTGCTCAGTGTGGAATTAAGGGTGATTGTAACATTGGATTGCTTAGAGATAGGCATGTGTTAATTCGATTGGCGCTATGGCAAGACTTCATCAACTTTACATCAAAGGCAGTATACTATCTTAAATCAAAAGATTGATACGAGTATCAGATGAGGACTTTGATCTATGAGGCCAAGAAGGAGAAGAAACGTCCAAAGTAATGGCTTGGATTTCATTTCCTAATATGGTGCCTACTTACTTTGTTAAAGAATGTATCTTTTCTTTAGCCTCAGCAATTGGAAAGCTATTGCATGTAGATACGACAACAATCAACAAAACCCGTCCAAGCTGTGCAAGAGTTAAGGTATTAGTTGATTTGTTAACTGAATTACGAAAGAAAGCACGTATGGATATTGAGAATGAAGCTACAGGGAGCATAAGAACTCAGTATGATTTCATACCCAAATACTGGAAACAGTGCAAGCTGTAGGGCCATGACATGTTAGAATGCTGGAAGCTTCATCCTGAATTGCTGAATGAAAATTCTGGTGAGAAGCAGAAATTTAAGGAAAAGGCAAAAGAAGCAACACCTCTCATGATCCTATCTAGTGATAAAGTAGTTGGCAACACTGGTTTACAATGGAAGGAGGTCAATAGAACTCAAAGCAAAGACAAACAAATAGTAGATCAATCAAAAGGTAGATTGACATTAAAACCAGCTAATACAGATATGCAAAAAGTTCAGACAAACAACAAGTTTGCAGCACTGGAAATGGAGAAGAGCAGAGCCAATGAAGACAATCAACTGATTGTAGTTGAAGAAGCAGTGAGAGGAAGTACACATGCCTCAATGGCAGCAAAGTTAACTTCAACTCCAGGTACTAGCAAGCCATTACAGATTACTAAGACACAAGCAGAGGTAACTGGAAGTGGAGACAAAGCAGTAGCTACTAAAATCAAAGAATCAACAGGACATTGGGTCAACAGAGCTTTTGTCAACAATGTCACAACAAACCAATCATGCCAAGAGATTCTGATACCTGAGGTGAATGAGGCTGACAAAATTCAACTCAGTGAAGGCAAGCTATGGAGTGAACAAGTAGAAAAAGGATCAGAAGAAGAAGCAATACCAGATGGCATAGGAAGTGATGAAGTTTCAACTGATGAGGAAGAAGAACTAAATGTACAAAGTGTAAATGGCAAGGCAAAGCAACAAGGCAAAACGGAAGACCCTCAAATCAAGAATAATTATAAGGATGTTTCGATAGCCAACAATGAGATCATAACATCCGAAGTGAGTCCGCGCAACATTCTTACAAAGCCAAAGCTCAAAGGTCCTGTTGTTCAGACTTCAAGAGGAAATGAAGCTAATAGTAAATCCATAGATAGGCTAATTGAGAGCAGAAAGCTTACAGGGAAAATGATCAATCCACCTGATGAAGGCAGGATTACAGAACCCAATGGGGAGGTAGCTGCTACCTAACATGAGGACACTGCCAACAAAGGACTGCCGAGTCACATAACAAAGACCATAGGACAAATCCAAGCAGACACCAATACACAATTGACAGAACACAGAGGAGCTACTGAAAAGGAAGAACATACAACAGAAACAGGAAGGGATCTTGATGAGGAATCTACCACTCAAAACCTCATCAATGTGGCAAGACAAGCATATATATCACCAATGTTTATGGATGCGGGGAAATCAGCCAAAAGAGGTAAGAAAAAGCAGGTCAAGGACAACCAAAGTGCAGTGTCAGGAGTCCAAACCAGGAGGATCCTATCTAAATCCCACACTCAATCATGAATGAAATCATGTGGAATATAAGGTCAGTCAAAACTCAGCAAGATTTTGAGAGATTAATCAATATTTACAGACAATACCACTTTCAATTCAGTGGGATCATGGAACATAAGCAGAAATATAAAAAACTGGAGAGCTACAGAGAGAAGATTGGAATGCCTGAGTGCTATGACAATGTCTCAAACAAGATATGGGTATTTGTGGATGATCATCATGAAGTAGAGATAATAAATGACATGGAACAGCAATTAACAATGCAACTGACAAACATGGAGTCACACTCTTCATTCATTGTCACTTTTGTATATGCAAAATATGATGCTATTGAAAGAATTGAGCTGTGGGATAGTCTGTACAATCTTGCCAAAGACACGTCAATGCCTTGGCTTGTAGGAGGGGACTTCAACGTAATATGGGATGAGGAAGAGAAGTTTGGAGGATTCCCAGTATCTCTAAATGAAGTTGAAGACTTTAGATACTGCATCAACACCTGCAATCTCTTTGAACATGGCTTTAAAGGTAGCATATATACATGGTGAAATGGGAGAGTAGAGGAAGATTGCATTTTCAAAAGGTTGGACAAATGCCTAGCTAATTGTGCACTCCAACAGTGGCTGCCACAATTGGAAGTCACTCACTTGCCAAATATAGGGTCAGATCTTTGTCCCATGCTACTAACCTGTAACCAAAATACTACACCTACATAGAAAGCTTTCAGATTCCTCAATTTCTGGAGAAAACACCATTCTTTTAAAGATGTGGTAAAGGAACACTGGAAAGCAGACTTTATAGGGGATCCTTTCCTGCTATTTAATCACAAATTGTAGAAGTTGAAAAGAGCCCTATCAACATGGAGTAAAGCAACATATGGAGACATCTTTCAAAAGATAGCAAGCTTGGAGGAAGTGTCAAAGTGCATGAAGCACAATTTGAACTGCAACCTACTGCACAGAATAGAACAAGACTGCAAAAGGTATAGGCTGACTTTATCAGATATTTGACCTTAGAGGAGGAATTATGGAAGCAAAAATCTGGTATGACATGTTTCGTATATGGAGATAGAAACACAAAGTTCTTTCATGCACAGGTGAATGGCAGAAGGAAGAGGTTACAGTTGAAGAGAATACAGGACAGTCAGGGCACATGATTAGAAGAGAATGAAGAAATAGCAGAGGAAGAAGTTAACTATTTCAAAGCTCAGTTCCATGAGTCAAACATCTCTACAACATTCAGAATCCTGGATCATGTTCCTACATTGGTGGAAAGCGCAGATAATACTCTACTAATGCAGCAACCAACAAAAGAAGAAATCACGCAAGCAGTGTTTGGACTTAATGCAGAAAGTGCTGGTGGACATGATGGTTTCAATGGGAGTTTCTACCAATCATGTTGGGAGATAACTGAGAATGACATAGTGAATATGGTGAAAGCAGTCATCAATGGACATACTCTTCCCAAAAGTATAACACACACAAACTTAGTGCTACTGCTAAAAAAGAAGGAGGTACTGACCTTCTCACATATGAGACCAATTAGTCTCAGCAACTTCAGCAATAAAATCTTCTCTACAGTGATTCATGACAGAACGGTAAACATTTTACCAAAGCTAATCTCTGAAGAACAAGGTGGTTTTGTAAAAGGCAGAAGCATAGTGGAAAATGTGATGTTAACTCAAGAAATTATAACAGACATTCATTTGAGAACTAAAGCAGGTCCAAATGTGGTACTCAAACTGGACATGACAAAAGCATCTGATAGATTGTCATGGCTCTTCTTGACAAAGGTTCTGAGGAAGATGGGATTTGAGGAGACATTCATTAGCATGATACATGGGATTGTGGAAAATAATTGGTACTGTGTACTGATCAATGGAGAGCCACATGGCTTCTTTAAATACACAAGGGGAGTCAAGCAAGGCGACCCTCTGTCATCTGCCCTCTTTATACTGGCAGCAGAGGCTATGTCTAGAGGACTCAATGCTCTACACAATCTGTATTTCTGTGGGTTTGGATTGCCTAAATGGAGTCCCAAGATAAATCACTTAGTATATGCTGATGATACCATCATCTTTTCCTCATCAGATGCCACTTCACTACAACTGATAATGGAAGTGCTGACTGACTATGAAAATGCTTCAGGCCAACTGATAAACAAGAGCAATTATGATACCTATATGGATTATTCCACCTCGACACAGGTAATTGACAAAGTGCAAAGAATCACCGGAATACTGAGGCAAGATTTCCCTTTTACTTAACTTGGATGTCCAGTCTTCTACAAGAGGAGGAAGATGGATTACTACCAAGGTCTCATATAAAAGGTGATGGATGAACTGCAAAATTGGAAAGGGAAACTACTCTCCATAGGGGGAACGACAATGCTTATTGCACATGTGTTACAAAGCATGCCTATACACCTCCTCTCTGCAGTAAACACACCCGCATATGTGATCAATAAACTACACAAGATAATTGCACAATTCTTCTGGTGTAACTCTATGGGAAACCCAAGCAGGCACTGGGCATCATGCAGCACCTTATGCTTGCCATGCGAGGAAGGTGGTGCAGGTTTCAGATCTCTACATGACATATCCACAACATTGATTTGCAAGCTATGGTGGAACTTCAGAATAAAACCAAGTATGTGGAGTGCATTTATGAGCCAAAAGTACAGCAAAAAACTCAATCCTACAATATTACCACGGAGAGGTGGTTCTCATATATGGAGGAAAATGACTGACTACAGAAACATTATAGAACAGCAAATCTGTTGGCAACCTAAGATGGGATCTTCTCAGTTCTGGTTTGAAAACTGGACTGGAGTGGGAGCTTTATATTTTGTCACCCCACCTATTTTTATATGTGATGAATCTATAGAAAACATTCAGGATGTGGTGTATGAAGGTTACTGGGATGAGGAGAAGATCAAAGAGATACTTCCATTTGAACTTGCTGCACACATACTGGAGAACATTAAACTATCAGCCTCCACTGATGCACTTGATAAACCAGTGGTGACTTCACCGTTAAATCAGCTTGGGAATATTTGAGAAAGAGGCAGCATCCTTATAATGCTTACAAGAACATCTGGGTGAATGGAATGCCATTCAAGGTTGCTTTCTTCATGTGGAAATTATAGAGAAAGAGAATACCACTTGATGACTTCTTCAAAAAACTGGGCTACCACATGGCCTCTAAATGCTGTTGCTGTACAGAACCACAAGAAAAAACAAGATAGCATCTTTTCTTCACTTCATATGCTGCAAAAAATGTGTGGAGGTATTTCCTTGGTAATGCAGGAATTCACATAGAGGGAATCACATTGCACCAAGCAGTGACCAAATGCTGGACTGCAGATATGGTCAATCGACTGAAACCAATAATCCATGCCTTACCTTCAGTGATTGTATGGGAGCTATGGAAGAGAAGAAACAGTTACAGACATGGAGCAGTAGAGTAATCTACCATATCAATTCTACTCTTCAGCTACTCATCAAATTTAGAGAGCCAGGTATACACAACATTCCACATAAATGGCCAGACATAATAACTGTGATGGAACAATATACTCCCACTCTGAAGTACACAAAGGTACTTTGGGAATTCCCCAATCAAGGGTGGATTAAGGTTAACACAGATGGAGCCTCTAGAGGTAATCCAGGAAGAAGCTCCATTGGATTCATATTAGTGATGAGAAGGGCGATATCATATATGCATGCAGTAAAGAAATTCAAGAAGGCACAAACATAGAAGCTGAAGCACAGGCAATGGTAGAGGCCTTGAGATTCTGTGTGCACAATGACCACACCCTCATAGACCTCCACACTGACTCTATGATGCTATTGAAATGTATAAAGGGAGAATGGAGAGTGCCATGGTCCATTGATGTAATAGTTTCAGAGATCAAAGAACTTATGGCAAGATACAATATAATAGTAACACACACACTCAGAGAAGGCAACAAAGTGGTAGACCATTGGCCAACTATTCTCTGGGCATTGGACCTATGGAATGCTACTGCTTTGATGATTTGTATGTACAAAGTAGAAGAATGATCAACAGTGATAAGAGTCAATGTCCATACCTAAGAGTAAGAGTGGCAGGAAACAAGGGGCAGTAACACTAACAAAGGAAAAGAAACCTGGTGGAAAGCAAAACAACAGTGGTGAAGAAAGAATGGAGCAGTGGCTCTACACTAACTATTCTTCTATTCTTGCAGGGAACACAGGAACAACTAACCTTACAGATCAACCACATCAACTAACTTTTGCAGGCAGGAAAATCTGGAGGTTATCACTGAAAATGCAGCCCCAAGAAAGAAGAACTGGAGCACAACCTTGCCAACACTGCTAATGCAGCAACAACAACTGCAGCAAAGGCTTGAGACCTCCACACCAACTACTGCCATATGGTGTGCCATGTAACAACATTACATAAGTGACATACCACACAAGCAGCCACTCATTAAATTCTAGCCACACAAGCAGCCACTCATTAAATTCTAGCCACACAAGAAGCCACTCACTAAAGCAGGACACCAGCAAGAAGCCTATGATAGTGGATGCAGGATTTCACATAATCAGTGTACTTTTGAGTGCGGGCATACTGTTATACCTGGGCTGCCACCACAAGCATCATCACAACAACTGTAATGAGGAGAAACTGGAGAAGTGGATCCAATCTAACATGATGTTCTTTCCTGCAGGAAATGCTGACAAGGGATGCCATCAACACCTGCTCACATCTCTAGCCACCAGCACCTTGAAGTCAAGCAGCAGTGAAATGTTGATCATTGTGAGGAATTAACTTACTACTGAAGAAGCAATGTGTCATTACATTGCCTCTTTGGTTAGTAGACTAGATCCCAACTACTCCAACCAATCTCAGCAAACACACACATAATCTCAGCATACCTCTCAACTCTGCAGATAGCTTAGAGGAGGCTAGATCATTGCTTCAATTGCAATGCGCGATAGGCATTTCTAATGCTCAATCTATTGCAATTACAACAATTAACATGGATCCCCCTTGCTAGCATACAACATAGCAACTCAGCAAGCACATAATTAAATAACAGCAGCAGTATAGGAGCAGCAAGATGGACACCCCCTGTCACCATAAAGCACTAGTACTCAGTCATCACACAACTTAGCAGAAACAACAACATGGACTGCCAGTCACATTGCCTGCAGCAACTACAACAGCCTGAAGCACACCTAACTGACAATCAACAGAAGCATCACCCTGAAGATTGTAGGACCACAAAGCATCCAAGTTAGCATGCAAAACAAAGACAATTACCATATCATCAGCAACAAACAAAATCCCAAAAAAGCTACAACATAAATATCATTTTCACCACTGAACCCAGCACCCTCCACAATACTGTAAGCAGCTGGAACTTGGACATTCACAGCCACATTGCAATACTGAAACCTGACTTCACTCAGCAACACATAAGCAATACACAAAGCCAACAACCATCACAGGAAACTGAAACACCAACAGGCTATCATCAGAAGCAGCACAATAGCAAGGATATACACAGGCATAAAGCATATCAATAGCAGCTTCAAGACATAGAAACTCAGCCAGCAAAGTATCAGCAGAAGAAGCACACATACAAGAGCAATAACAATCCAATTCAACCATCATGGATCCCTCCATAACTCATATTCCATAGACATCCAATCAACATAAAGCAGCACAGGAGCAAGGATAAGCAGATACATAACTCAATGCAGCAGCAGCTTCAAGTTACAGAAACACAGAGTCCAGCCCTCATAATTCACAAAACTCCAATTAACTCAGAGCAGAACAGGAACAAGGATTTTCACAAACATAAAGCAACACAGTAGCAGCTTCAAGACAACAACAGACTTAATAGAATAGCAGCAGAAGAAACACTCATCCAGGAACAACAACAATCATAGCAGATCACTTCAAAACTCACTGACACTATACAAGAGTGTCCAGCCACAAGAACAAGCAGTACTCCCCCTCAGATACAGAGAATCAAACAATCATCAACAGTAGCCTCATCCTATAGCATACACCATATCCAGCTTCAACAACAACATCTGGAAAACTTCCCAGCAAACAACACAAGCAACACTGATGTTCACAAAGAAGATACTTTTTGGTAGCTATCTTCAACTTGGCTTTTGTTAAAGCAAAGTCGAAGATAGCTCATGCCTTTTTGTCACTCTTTTGCAACATCTTATAGATAGATGTCAGAAGCACATGGTGGGGAGCAAATTCCCCTTTAACTTAGTAGAAATAAGAATACATGTACTTTTTTGTATAGCTGACCTAGAAGAAACTCACATTGTTTTTGTATAGACGACTATCTATTATCAAATAGACAACCGTTATATCATCTTCGGTCTAACCTCCCTACTATTTTCTAAGTACAATTAGTCGTCACTTTAGAATGATTAATAGTACAGGCATTCTCTTTTGGGGGGTAAGGTTTATGTCCCCCTCCACTGTTGTACTTTAATTTCAGTAATAAAAATATAAATACAGCTAAAAAAAATAGTTCAAATAATGTAGAAAAACACACATCTCCTAATCCTACTAATTCATGCTAGTAGAAATATAGATGTGCTTAATTGAAAAGAGGGCTATGTTATATATGGTGTATGATGAGTGAACTGGTTGAGAAGAAGATGCACTCAATTTTTGAGTGTTGTGTATTAAAGTGCGTAGGAGGATTAGTCACTATTCCTAAATGTATCCTACCTGCCTCTTAGCCTACATTACTACCTTAAAGTCATAATTGATCCGAGATTTGGCTAGCTTAGATTAGTAAATATGTACACTACGGGCAAGCTTATGGTACGACAATGGGATGCATATGAATTCTTTATGAGAGTGAGCGAATTTTGTTCAATTGTGTGATGTCCTTAAATTATATTCAAAGGCATACTTGAATGAGTGGACTATTCTATATTCACTCTTTTGTTTGTTGGTGAGGGAACATGATCTCATGAAGGATTGGTAATATTGTAAACTTCTCTTTTTGGGTGAGTGCGCGAGTGAGGGTGCTTAGTTGTAAGAAGTCGGCTCTTGAGGTAGGGTGGTTACGGATAGGTTGTTTGAATTGATTGAATTGAAATGATATACTTGGGCATGTTTAAAACAAGAAGATTGTGAAATTTTTATGTTCGTGCTTGATTGTCGGTATCGATCATAGTCAAGGGTAGAGTGTATGGTTAAAAAAATTGAAATGCTCCTCTATAGTGTAGATGTGTACGTTGTTGGGGTATAGTTGATAGTCACGTTTCTCGAGGACGTGCAAGAGTCTATGTGTGGGGTGTTGATATTTGGCTTAAAGTATATATATATTTATGTATTTCGCCTTATGTTTTATTCGTGTCTTGTAGATTTCGGATGTAAAATGTATTGATTTATGTTAACTCGTGGTATTTCTATATGTGGGAATTATCCAAAGGCAATAAAGGGCGAAATGTACGAGATTAGAGCCAACACGGAGAAAAAATAGAAAATGTTGAATTTTAGAGCCACAGGCAGCGCCCCACGCCGCCTATGGCGTAGTTTACAGAATGCTCAATTTGATAGCGCCAGGGCCAGCGCCCCACGCTACTCTAGGCGCTGGTGACGGGAAACATCTCCTACTTCGCCCGGGACAAGGTTATTTCGGCCAAGACCCCCCCAACTCGTATAAAAGCAAGTCTAAACCTAATTTGGGAGAGATCTAACATACTTTGAAGGATAATTCACGTGCAGAGCACACACCATGATTGGAGGAGGCTTCTAACTAGTTTTTCTTCTCTTCCCTTCCTTTAATCTCATAGTTTATCAGCTCTAGAGTTTTCGGTGCTACATGAATATTGTAGTTTGAAGCTTGAATTGTCCTTAATATTTTATCATATTGATTTATTTATTCAATCTCACGCCTAATTATTTGATTTCTTGATCACATATTAAATACTATCTACGAATCTAGGATTGAATTCGGGAGAGGATATTTTAGATTGTATCTAAGATTGAGTAGAGCAAGATCTTGAACTTGAGCATCGGGAACAAATTTGCGATTAGGATAAGAATATACCTAATCACCTTGCTTGGTTATTATACGATAATTACTAATGCATTTTTTTTAATCCTAATTCCATAGGAATATAGGCATTAAGTTAGCTTGAATAGGCGAATAGCATTTCTGGAGAAGAGTACTAGCTATATTAACCCTCTCAATGAATAATTCAGATAAATTAATTAGTCAATTTAAGTAGAAAACTCAACGGGATTGTTAGCTAACCTATAACTCTGGAATATTTTCTCCCATTGAATTCGTCTTTTATATTGCCAACTTGTTTCCTTTAATCTCTTTGTTTGCTACTCTAGATTAATTGTAGTTAAATAATCACACTTTAGAAAATTGCTTGAGTAAATTAATTGTCTTAGTTTAATTTAGTAAACAGTTAACCACAAGCCCCGGTGGGTACGATATGTGGACTTACAATCCTATATTACTTGCCGACCACGTATACTTGCGTGTGCTTTTGGGAGCAACAGCCTTGCAAAGATCTATCTAGATCTTTTATTTTAAAATAAGACGGAGCATGCTTTATTATGTGATTTATGGAGTTAGTAAATGGCTTATTTTTGGTTTGCTCTAATCATTTGTTAAACTATTCGGCTTCAAATGTACTTTTGACTGGAGCATATTTAGTGTTAAATGGATTTTGAAGCATGAACCTTATCGTTTTTAGCAATTTGTTTATTTTTATCTCAGAAACTAAATTCATAGGATGTTCTCTTCTAGGAACCATGCTATAGGATTTTTCTCTTTTACTTATCCGAGAGTGAAGGTTCTCATTGTTGTTTGAAGGTCTTTCTTTGATCTTGGTTTTTTGTATAATTTGGTGTCTGCTTAAGGATGACCTTTTGCTATAAGTTAGACCAAAGAAAGCTATAGATTCATTCCTAAAAAGTTTTTGCCCTGTGTTACTCGTATCTAATAGGCTGAGTAATTAATTTTGATAGACTTACTTTTGTTTGCTCAAGATGTTTTGATCTTTTCTTTTTTTTAGACTCACTATTTTTTTAAGATTAGTTTTTCTGGAAACTATTTTGTATGTTCTTTTAATATAATAATAAAATTCAAATGCTTTGCTTTCCAGTAACAGGCACAGACGGAGTTATTGTTACTAACAAGTTGCTACTAGTCAATAATTAACTTAATCAGAAACTAGTTGATGAGTATTAGAATGTTATAGTTTGACCTTTCTTTCATAAACATCTTTTGGGCCAATTGCTAGATTTCAAATTAATGTGAGAGTATAAAACTGCCTTCACCTTTAAACTCTCTAAATTATGCCGTGGACATAACTTTCCGTTGATAATGAAATGACGCCCATGTTTGAAAATTCATAAGGAACAAGCGAATCCTAAGAATCTAGATTAGGTTGAGAGTGTACTTTCATACCTCAAAATTAATTATTCAATATTCATTCTATTCTATTCATCTCGGAATGTCAAAAGTATACCACAATCTCAAAGGATTACTGTTGCTCCCTAACACACACGCAAGTATACGCGGTCGACAATTAATATAGGATTGTAAGTCCAGATTATCGTACCCACAGGGACTCAAATTAACTACTTTCTAACAGACTAATATTGTTATTTCAACAAGCAAAAGTCGAATTAAATAGATGGATTATTCTAACTTATAATTCTAATTTATATCTAGGAATTGCAAGGAACAAATTACATAGTGTAATCAATAAAATAAATATTTCAGGGTTGTGATTATTTTTCCAGTCCTATTGTGTTCTAACTGACT
Source organism: Nicotiana obtusifolia (assembly GCA_002018475.1). NCBI lineage: Eukaryota > Viridiplantae > Streptophyta > Magnoliopsida > Solanales > Solanaceae > Nicotiana > Nicotiana obtusifolia. The sequence goes on along the minus strand of MCJB01017863.1, from coordinate 147,101 downwards.
TCCCGTTCATATAATTCATGTATGGTTGCTAATTAATCGATAAACATACTCATAGCCTTCTTCCGAAGTACTATTCGCCTATTCTCAATAAGATTAACACCTATATTCCAATGGAATTAATCTATCAAGAACGCAATAAAAACACGATATTCAGTTAAGCATGGTGATTAAGTATATTCCTATTCTAACCACGAATCCGCCCCCCTTAAAAGGTTAAGAACATGCTTTCTTCAATTCTTTTCTAATCTAAACATAGTTTTCCCAAACATAGCATAGATAATTGATAGAACTTAATTGATGGCCAAAATAATTAAGCAATTAGGCATAGAATTGAAGAAACAACCATATGATTATGAATTATAAACAAGGAATTGTCAATTTTGAATCACAATATTCATGGCTAATCACAACCCCAGAACAAGGGGTGATTAGCCACTCATGTTCAGAATAATCAAAAGATAAAGTATTGAAAAACTATATAAAAATACTAGACAAAGATGAAGAACTGAAGATCAATTTCTTTTGTGCGATGTTCCGTAGTGTTCTTGGCTCCCAAATCACGTTCTCCCCTTCCTATTGGGTTTGGAGGTGTTTATATAGGAGTTGGGAAAGGTTAGGGTCGAATTAGTGGACTCCTAGACGGACTAGGACGAATTCCCGAAGTCGGCGCCCTGGCTGGCGCCAGGCGCCCCCCAGGGCGCTGCGTCCAGTGAGTTTGTCTTCAGCTTCTGCCTCCAGCGCTGCCTGTGGTGCCCAATGCCTCTTTGTCCGCTTTCGTCTTGTTTTAGCTCGTTTCTTGCCCGTTTCACCCCCAATTGCTCCCGATTCATTCCTACACATAAAAACATTTTAATTTAACACCAATCGAAGCAATTAACATCCCAATTTCATAAAACAAGAGCCAAATATAAGGTGATTTACATAGAATCATATATCTTTTACGCCAAACATCAACATCCCACACTTAGACTCTTGCTCGCCCTCGAGCATAGGGATTATATACAACCTTCCCAACTACCAAAATCTTAATATTATCATGGAACATTCGACTTTTCAAACAAACCATACTTTTGAACACAATCAATACTAGCAAATAAGCATGAACACATAATTAATCCATATACTTCCCGTAAAGTCTACTTAAGCATAATACTTTCAATATCATCCAACAACCTAAATGTCACCACCCAACCTCAAAAACCAACTCGCAACCATTAAGCAATCTCAATACATATACTTACCTAACAAGATAATTTACAACATTACCAATCGCTCATGAAATCATGTGCCCTTACCACAATCCGAAGAGTGAACATAAATGAATAATATCACACAATTTTGAACAAAATGCCCTCACTCTCACAAAGAACTCATATGCTTCCTGTAAAGTACCATAAGCTTGCCCGTAGTGTAGATTTCTACTAATTGAGTCGGTCAAATCTAAGATCAACTAGGACTTTTAAGGTTGTAATGTGGGCTAGGGGACGGGTAGGATATATCTGGTAATAGTGGCTAGTCCTCCTAAGCACTTAATACACTACAATCAACATTTGAACACTTTTCTTCTTTCAATTACTAAACTTGTCTCATATACATAGCCTTTCTTTTTCAATTCAGCAATTCTATCATTTCACTCGCACAAACCAATAGGAGGTGTTTTCTCTATATAATTCTTTTCTTACTAAACAAAATTTTTTTTTCTTTTCTTCTCATTTTTTTTTTCTTTTCTTTTCACACTCCATAAAATTTTCATTAGCTAATGATTCTTTATGTTTGCTTCATTGCACCGACAAGTCCTTTCACAGTTCCACTCATAATCAAGACAATCCCCCAACTCTACCTTTACTTCTTTTAGCTACTAAGTGCCTTAGGAGGTAAAGGTTCAAATAAGGTTTAATTCAAGAACAAAATAAGAGAATGGCTTGTAATGTAGGTACCAAATAAAAAGGCCTATAGGCTCAAAGGGGCTAGCAACGGACAATTTTATATTCGATGTGACAAGCACATCCATAATCAAACAAGAAAATGCCTATATCATTTCTTAGATTAGTCCAACTTACAATTTCGCTTCAATTAACACACGGGGCAAGTTCTAGACTATACAGGATAGCACAGAGAATCAAAACCTCACTCACACAATGCACATGACTCAATCACGACGGTTCTGTTCAAATTTCAAGTCAAGCAAGTATATATAATTGAGACAGTTAAGCAGTAACTACACTATATGATATACAAGTCAACAACTAAGAAGGGGTGGCACAAATTGGGCAGATTTTCTTTAGGCTTATAATTTAACTAAACGGGAAGTAGATCATGTGTCATAGCCTATTGTACTAGCATAAACCATGTCAAGAAGCATTACTGCATAACTCAGTTCTTCCTAATAGAGTCCTAAAAGAAATTAAATTGCCCGGTTCGAGTTACATCCTTGGAAAAGAACCAGTGTCTTAAGAAAAACCAAGAAATATTACCTAACTATCCTACAAATAAAAATAAATAATTTTTTTTGTTGTTTTTAATCAAACTTTATCCCTCAAGAAAAAGATCCATCGTCGGGAAAAAATTTGAATTTTTTTTTTCAAAAATTGTCAGTTTATACATTAAAAATTAGTTTATACACTAGAAATAATAATAATAACAATACAACTATTAAAAAGACCAAAATAAAACTAAATCATCCATGATATACATTCACAACACTCACAACACAGGTATTTTCTCACCCCACACTTAAACAATGCATCGCCCTCGATGCATGCAAACATGTAAAATAGAGCAGGGTGAGAAGAAAACTCCCTGTTTGCGCTTTCTTTAGGGAACCGGCGAGGTGGTGGAGGAGGATCCAACGCTTGTACCTTTGCTAATGTTGTCACGGGCCATATTATCCTGCAACACAAGTAACCAGGAAGCTGATCAATGTTCAAAACATATGCCATAGGTTGGCATGCAAGTCGTCACATGACCCCACACTTAAAATCGAAGCATAAGTACAAGTGTTGAGCCATAGTATCCCAACCCCACACTTAAAATCGTGGAACATTCTGCCTGCAGCGCCTCAGGCAGCGCCGGGCGCTGTTTCCCGAAATTTTTAATTTTTAATTTTTTTTAATTTTTTTTGAATTACCTTTACATAACTTACATGTCCTACGAGATTACACCTAATAATTCTATATGTATATATCAATTGTATTACCCTATCTAGTCTAAAAGAATAAATCAAGAAGTTAAACTAGGAAAGCGATAAAAATTGGGTTGCCTCCCAACAAGCGCCTGATTCAACGTCGCAGCACGACTAAGATTCGTCCTATTAATCTGGCTTGATTTCGAGCCTTCGAGCTTTCTCAACAGATGGCCTGAGATGGGTCAGAGTGACAGGCCTTTTCAACTCTTCTGCTTTTCTGAACCCCGGGACATGATTCCTGGAATTATCCAGTACTTTCTTAATTTCTTCCGTCATTCCATCTTTGCTCTTTTCCACATCCCCAATCAATGCTCGTTCAATAGGATCAACTAGGCTCATGCAAGGCACTAATGATGTGGAAGCATTCACCACCACCAAGATCATTGCTAATTCCTCATAATGGGTAGGCAACCGGAGCACTTTATAAACATTGAACACTTCTTCTTGATCACCCACTCTCATCGTCATTTTACCTTCGCAGACATCGATAATGGCGCGGCCTGTGGCAAGGAATGGACGCCCCAAAATAAATGGGACGTCCTGATCTGGCTCATAATCCAAGATGATGAAATCCGTAGGAAATATGAACGAGCCAACTTGGACTAGGACGTCTTCAATCACACCCTCCGGATGAGCCAAAGAGCGGTCTGCCAACTGTAATATAACTGTCGTCGGGCGTGGGTCACCTAACCCTAACTGTCTGAACACACACTCCAAGATCACATAATGCTCTTCCCACAGCATGTTTCCCAATTGAAATCGGAATGGTGAAGCTGCCCGGATCCTTTAGTTTCTGTGGCAGCTTGCCTTGAATTCTAGAACTGCACTCCTCAGTAAGTGCCACCGTTTCAAATTCAGTCAATCTCCTTTTATTGGCCACAATATCCTTGATATACTTTGCGTATTTAGGCACCTCTTGCAAAATATCCACCAATGGAATGTTGATTTGTACCTGTTTTAGAATTTCAAGGAACTTTTTGTATGCCTCATTATCTCTCAACTTCTGTAACCTTTGTGGAAATGGAGGTGGGGGACTTGCAACCAATTTTGTGGGTTGCTTAGCTCCTGCCTCTTCAACCGATTTCTCAACCTCTTTAGCCTTCTCTGCTGTTACTTCGATGGTGATGGGTTTTTCAGTGAAGGTCACCTGCTTCTTCTTTTTCGATTCTACCTCTTCTAACTGTCTCCCGTTCCTCAATGATACCGCATTCAGTGCTGCCCTTGGGTTAGCTTCAGTATCGCTGGGTAGTGCTCCAGCTGGTCGAGTATTTTGAGCCCCGACCAGCTGTCCCAACTGGCGTTCCAGATTCCTCACTGTTATGGTGAGGGTTTGGTATTCAGTTCTGAATTGCTTGTTGTCCTGCACCAGCTGCTTTAACAACTAATTCGTATTATCATCTGATTGTGGAGGTTGCCTTTGTGGTTGGTTATAATTCCCTTGTGGTCTTCCTAGATTCTGCTGCTGCTGATGACCGCCCCATGAAAAGTTGGGATGATTCCTCCAATTTGGATTGTAGGAATTCCCATATTGTGTGTTCTGATTTACGGGCCCCCTGTTCTGTTGTCCCACATAATATATGCATTCCGGATTGGTGGGGCACATATCACTTGTGTGGTTGTCACCACACATCTCACAGCATAATGACATTTGTTGGACCTGCTGTCTTGGTTGAACCTGCTGCATCGTCATTCTATTCATGTGATTGGCCAGCTTAGCCATCTCTGCTCTCATAGCTGCAAGGTCATCCAATTCGAATCAACCCAGCTCCCTTTTGTTTAATGGCTCTGCGCGAGTTACCGTCACCTTGCCAATTATGATCATTGGCCGTGAAATTATTTAGTAGGAGTTGGATTTCACTATATGGTTTGGCCATGCAACTGCCCCCGCAAGCTGAGTCAAGGTTCATTTTTGAAGCTTCATCTAGCCCATCAACGAGCGTATGTCCCAGGACCTCATCTGTCTGGCAATGGCGTGGACAATCCCTAAGTAGCTTCTTATACCTTTCCCATGCCTGTCGAAGGGTCTCTCCTTCCCGTTGTTCAAATCCCAAAATCTAGCTTCTCAGTGACTTGGTCTTCTTGGTTGGAAAGAATTTGATCAGAAATTTTCTGGCCGGGTCATCCCATGTGTAAATACTGTTGGCAGGCTCCTTTTGCAACCACTCTTTTGCTTCCCCCAGTAGAGAAAAGGAAAACAATGTCAACCTCACATAATCTTTAGACACATTTGGATAATTGTAAGTGTCCGTGATTCCAAAAAGTTCTGAATATGTCTCTGTGGGTCTTCGTGCGACAGTCCCACATACTGCCCTATAGACTGGATTAGCTGCACCATGTATTGTTTCAATTCAAAGTGCCCTGTTATTTCATGCTTGACAATCGCCTGAGTCATATTGGCAAGATTTGGCCTTGCAGCTTCAATTAAAGCTCTTTCCGCGTTCCCTGCCATCTCAATTGGCTGTGGTTGAACAACAATGTCCAACTCTCCGTTTATTCTGGTTCTGGCTTCTACTTCCCTCCTTGTTCTGTGTAGTGTTCGTTCAATTTCTGGATCAAAAGGAAGAAGGTTGTTTGCGCTTTTACTTCTCCGCATTCAATAGAAGAGCCTGTGTTAATACAAACAACGTAAGCCGATTAGTGAAACTTGAATAAATAAAAAATATAAGTTGAAGTTGGTAAAGTAGTAAAATTTAAGTCCCCGGCAACGGCGCCAAAAAACTTGTTGCTCCCTAACGCACACGCAAGTATACGCGGTCGACAAGTAATATAGGATTGTAAGTCCAGGTTATCGTACCCACAAGGACTCAAATTAACTACTTTCTAACAGACTAATATTGTTATATAAACAAGCAAAAGTCGAATTCAATAGATGGATTATTCTAACTTATAATTCTAATTTATATCTAAGAATTGCAAGGAACAAATTACGTGTTGTGTAATCAATAAAACAAATATTCCAGGGTTGTGATTATTTTTCAAATCCTATTGTGTTCTAATTGACTTCCCATTCATATAATTCATGTATGGTTTCTAATTAATCGATAAACATACTCATAGCCTTCTTCCGAAGTACTATTCGCCTATTCTCAATAAGATTAACACCTATATTCCTATGGAATTAATCTATCAAGAACGCAGTAAAAACACGATATTCAATTACGCATGGTGATTAAGTATATTCCTATCCTAACCACGAATCCGCCCCCTTAAAAGGTTAAGAACATACTTTCTTCAATTCTTTTCTAATCTAAACATAGTTTTCCCAAACATAGCATAGATAATTGATAGAACTTAATTGATGGCCAAAACAATTAAGCAATTAGGCATAATTGAAGAAACAACCATATGATTATGAATTATAAACAAAGAATTGTCAATTTTGAATCACAATATTTATGGCTAATCACAACCGCAGAACAAGGGGTGATTAGCCACTCATGTTCAGAATAATCAAAAGATAAAGTATTGAAAATAATATATAAAAATACTAGACAAAGATGAAGAACTGAAGATCAATTTCTTCTGTGCGATGTTCCGTAGTATTCTTGGCTCCCAAATCACGTTCTCCCCTTCCTATTGGGTTTGGAGGTGTTTATATAGGAGTTGGGAAGGGTTGAGGTCGAATTAGTGGACTCCTAGACGGACTAGGACGAATTCCCGAAGTCGGCGCCCTGGCTGGCGCTAGGCGCCCCCCAGGGCGCTGCGTCCAGTGAGTTTGTCTTCAGCTTCTTCCTCTAGCGCCACAGGTGGCGCCAGGCGCTGCCTGTGGCGCCCAATGCCTCTTTGTCCGCTTTCGTCTCGTTTTAGCTCGTTTCTTGCCCGTTTCACCCCCGATTGCTCCCGATTCATTCCTACACATAAAAACACTTTAATTTAACATGAATCGAAGCAATTAACATCCCAATTTCATAAAACAAGAGCCAAATATAAGGTGATTTACATAGAATTATATATCTTTTACGCCAAACATCAATTACATTGATAGTACGACACGAAGGAAATCATATTCTTTGCTTAATATTCCAGTTGCTGATCGGACAAAATACAACATCAGGAACAATGGATTGACACGAATAAAGTAACTCAATATGAAAAAGAGAAAAAGATTGGCACAAGATTCGTTACAAATATATTCGATTCCACATGGACGGCTGTGGTTAATTTGACAAAAATCAGTTTATTTTTAATGGACAAATTACTAAAGGTTATGTAAAACAGAAGGGTGAAAAAGGTAGATCGGGTACAAAATATTTCTGCCTCGATTACAGTTAATAGAGGTTCTTAGTTACAGATTGCTTCTGAAAGCCCTCTCAAGAAACATGGGTACATAAGATAATTCTAGCTAGTAAATCATACAATTCATATGCTTAAAGACATGTTACAAACTAGATTGCTTTCCTAGGTAGTGAATGTTATATTTTCCTTTTCCTAAAATTGTTGGATTTGCTTTCCAAGATTGACTTGGTTTTTGTTTCCTAGTGTTTTTTCTTTTCCTAAGGTAGTTGGACTTGTCGTCCAAAGTAGTTTAGGACATTATTTTGTTGGTTTTAAGCTCAATTTCATGACCCCTCACCTATATAAAGAGGTGTCTTCTTTGTTTTTAGACATAGATTATGACATTAATATCAATAAAAATTGTGAGATTTTTCTTGCACTCTTGTGCGCGGATACTCTTGGAATTATTCTTCAACCTTCAAGACTTAACTTAAGGTGGTAAGATTAAACTCTTTTTGAAATCTTAGATCGCTTCTAGGTATTCAAGAAAGGTGATACGCTTATGCTTATTATTGTTCTTATGATTCTAAAGGGTCGGATTTCACAATCTATCTCTTATTTTTAATTCTTTATCAAAGACATTTAGTTCTTCGTTAGCTATTTGTTGTTGTTAGGATTGAACTTAGATACTTCTTGAATTCAAGAAACTCTTCTTGAACTCAATCTATATTTAATTTTTGTTTTCTTTTTCGTTTTCCTATTTTGTTTTGGCTTCCGCACGTTTCTTTATTTCTTTTTTTTTTAGTAACTCTTGAACCCCTATTGTGTTGTTATCAAATGGTATAAGAGCATAGGCTAATAGTGATTTCAATCTTCATAATCTTGGGAGGTTCTTGAGCAAAAAAAAAAAAAAAAAAAAAAAAACCAAACAAAAAAAATTAAACAAAAAGCAGCCCAAAAAGTGGTATTGCTCATTATTATTTTCAGAATTCAAGTATTTGTGAGTTTCTAAGTCAAGAAAGGAAACAAGAAGAGGGAATCCTAATTCTTTAAGATTAATGTAACTTCTTTCCTTATGCGTGTGGGTTTTGGGTTTCTTAAATTCTTTCTTTTTTCTTTTAAAACTAAACAATTCCTATTCTTTCTAAGTTTGGTCTCCAACAATTTTTTTTTCTAACTCCTTATTCTTATCAGTACGGGTTCTGACTTGTTAGGTTAATTAATAAATCTAAAGATTAAAAACCAAGAGTTGCTTTGAGTGAAAAAGGCAAGAGAGATGAGAGCACTAGAAAGAAAAAGCCAAATTTGAGAGATACATATTTCTTCTGATCTTTATTCAAGATGTTTCAAAAAGATAGTTATGAAGAAAGGAGGCGAGCTATGACTCAACAATTTGAAAAGTCAAACATACAATATGCCGAATGGAAGGAAGACGATAGTAAAGTTATTTTTCAAAGTAGAGCTAAAGTGCTATCTAAGATTTGTGCGTTAGAAATGACAAAGGGTTTGGCTATAACTCAATTAGCACTTAAATGGTTGAGAAATTGAATTTACTTTATGTTGAGCATATTGAACACTACATGTTGAAATGATTAAAGATAGATAAAATAGTGATATTACCATTCTCTATTGAAAGGTGTAAGGATGCGATCTGGTGTGAAGTTAATTCGATGAATAATTATTATATCTTGCTGGGAAGACATGATATATCTACAGAAGAACTTCATATAACATGAAAAAAATAGATACTCTTTTGAGTTTAACGGGAAGAAACTCGTTCTTGGGTCTTTGACTCCCTCACAAATTTGTGAAAATGAAAAGACTGTTAAAGAGAATATGAAAAATTATGAGAGAGAAAAGAATGAGAGGAGTAAGGGAGTGCATGTCGACATCCGAAGAGAGGAAAAAGAAGAGGCTGTGACGAGTGAAGAGAGTGGGATGTCAAATGAAGAAAAGAGTGAGCTTGAGAGAAAAGAAAAGAGTGAAGGCCATGAGATAGAAAAATGTTGTAAGGTAGAGAAAGAGAAAAATGAAGGTTTGAGTAAAGAAAAAGAATAAAGCTTTAGTGAGAGAAACATGGGTAAGGGTGAGGAAAAAGTTAGTGTTGTGATAAAATCTAAAGAGAGCATAAGTAAGAAAAAAATATTTTTTTGCTGCCTAACCCATTAAATCTTTCTTGTTTTAGTTCTCGTAATTTTGTGCAGCCAAATGTTTAAAGGCCTTTTGAAAGGGGAGATGAGGCGCAAGAGATGGTGGCAAAGGATCCAAATGGATTCCAAGATGAATTTGGCAAAATCAATTCTTGCTTGATGGTGGAAGATAAAAGCTTAGTTAATTTCTTCGTTGTTGAACCTTTTTACTATTTTGATCCTTATTTACAGGTTTATAACATGGAGTTTCCTAAAGGCATTTTTAAGTTAGACCCATTGAATAAAATAATACAAGGTGATGATGTTCCATTGGTTAATAAGTCCAAGAATTTGTATGTATAATTGGTTTATTTGCATTCTTGGCCTGTTTATAACATCTAAGGTGTTTTTGGAGGTAATGAACTATAATCTTATTTCTTATTTTGGTGACTTTAAACTTTTTGTGGATTGTTATATTTTGATGCATATCAAGTCATTAACTGTAATATCTAAGTTGAAGTGCAAGAGTAATTTTCTTCCTTTTGAACTTGAGTATGACATAGATGATTATGCATTCCAACTTGGTAGAAAGAGGCATGAAATCTTGGTACTTACTATTCATGATCTTAAAAATTTGTAACCCCCAAAGTTAAATGATTAACTAACTCTATGTACTTTCAAGGAGGATCTCATTTTCAAGCTTACATAAATTGACTTACAACGTAATTTTGTGTACGAAAATCATGACTTTTACTAATTGGGATGCTCATAGTTTTATAGGTACTTTCAATGGAAAACCTATTACTTTTGATATTATGATCATATGCATGTTTTCTCAAAACTCCGTCTTGTATTTTTAATGAGTTGCTAGACGAATTTGACACGCTGTCACATGCCCCCACTTTTACTTAATGATTTATTGACAATGATGTGGTTTTCTACATTGAGTAGATATTTCATGTTTTCTTGTTGAGCTACTGGTTGCCTATCAGATCGATGTGATAAACAAGTTGTCATCATGAATTGATATATTTGATTATTGAAAAGCTATCTTGAACGTATTATTTGGCAATTGATACGAAATCGGATCATGTTGGGCACCGATTTACATTCTTTTGTGAGTATTAAGAACACATATTATATGGTGCATACCTCTTTGTGAGTGGGGTTGGTGCATGTTGTATTGTAGAGCACGTCTAATTGGTGGAGTGGTTGTTAATAATAATAATAATAATAATAACAACAACAACAACAACAATAATAGTAATAATAATAATGCAACTGCATAACTGATCTGCAGACCGCAAATCTGTTGCACACTGAACCAGGCCAACCCAGTTTTGGAGGACTATTTTTTGATTTTATAACCCGATACCTTTTTATAAAAAGAACTTGGGGGCTAATTTAGAAGGTTCAAACTACTATTTTAGAGAAAAGAAAGTGCTCTAGAGTGAAAGGAGGAATCCCTAAGCTTTTGTTCATCAATCCTTGCTCAAGTCTTGGAGAATTCACAAGGAAACGCACAAAGCCTTCACCCAAGAGGTAAGGTTCTGGCTCTAGCTTTCCATTTCGAGTTTGGGGTAAAGGATAGGTAATGTCGGGTGTGATTCTTGGGTATGTGAGTGTAATTTATGCATGTATGTACCAACAAGGTGTATGGGAAGGTTGTTGAGCTCAAATGGATAAACATTGAGTTGTGGGATGAAGAAATCCACCAAGGGAGAACCTTGGAATAATAATGCACACCTAGTGCTTGATAAAATTCTTTAATGAGCTTAACCCTCGATTATCTTCCTAATTATGGTTCAATTTTGTTATGTTTCTAAATAGATTGAAGTTGCTAGGATTTCCGAAACATTATAGTAATTTAAGAAAAGCTCAAAGCGAGGTATGTTGGCTAAACTTCTCTCCTAGAGTTGAATCCCACAATGTTCTCGTAAGTCTCAAGAATGATGGACCAATTTCTTACTTCTCATGTCCCGAGTTATCCACTAAAAATTTGGCTATTCCGAATAAACTTTGTGCTGAAAGATATATGTTCAATATGTGTTGCGAATACTCTTATCATATTGTGTTATCCTTCGGGAACATATTCAAATGTGACCAATGTGTCAAAATCTTATGAATTCAATCATGTTTCAATTGCAAGTTATTATGCCAAATTGTGGAAGAAAACTCAATGTGCCTAACACTCTTATTTTCTCATATATGTACTGCAAGTCATGATTAGAGATTCCTTATTGTTGATAATCCATGATGATGTTTGAAAGTGAAAGGGGTGAGCATGAAATATGAGGTACCGCCGACGTGCCAAGAATGATATTACATTTGTGGCCACTAGTGCCAATGAAATGAAAAGATGTGTAAAAGGTTATGAATTGAGCTGAAAATCCTTTTTGTAATAAACATTTTTGGGTGTATCATTAGTCACCGAGGAAGGGTAGGTCGAAATAACCTAACCACAAAACTAAACGTGCTGGTGTAAGAGTGATAGAAGGGCAAATCCCCGAACTGATGTGTTGAGAATATTCCCCTTAAATGGGATGAGATTGATGTGGTTGAGATTATCCCCCTTAATTTGGATGAGATGATTGCTAGCGAAGGGTGATGTCAATCCACATAGCATTATGGTGAGACGGCCTAGCCGATCGGGTCGAGACCGGATGCCATGCCACGCACATGGTGGTGATTGTGATTGTGATTGGATGTCTTTGGGAGAGACGACCTAGCCGATCGGGCTGTGATTGGACTCCGTGCTAAAGTCACAGTGGTATATCGGTACTAAAGATCTTCCAACCTAAAACATGGAAATTTACTTGAAAACTTATCTTGCTCCTAATTCATGTTTAGGTATTATTTGAAGCTTTTATTTTGATCATATGATTGTTTCTCCTTGTATTGTTACTCGTTCTATTTAGGGGGTGTTTAGTTTTACATACTAGTACTATTCCATATGTACTAAAGTCCCTTTTGTCAGGGGCGCTTCATCTTTAATGGATGCAGGGGGTTCCACAGCAGGCGCTAGTGATCAATGATAACGGTACACCCTCCTCCCAGTTGACTTGGTGAGACCCACTACATTTCGAGGTCGTGTATCTTTTGTTCCTTATGTATTATATTTCGAGGTATAACTTTTGTATCCATTAGAGGCTCTGTAGACATAGTGTGGGTTGTATATTGGTGTTGGAAAAGTTAAACTGGAATGTTGTATTTGTATCACATGTTCCACTTCTATACTACGAATGTGCAATGTAATATTTTGGAGACTTATAAATGACGTAACTAATGGTAATGAATAGGTGTTGCTCACATGATCTTCTCATGGTCGAATTAATGAAATATGTCTTCACTTTATTCATGGGTAAGTTCGGGTAGAAAGTATCTAGTAGGCTTTCTTGACCGGGTTATCTCGGTTGAGCGCCGGTCACTCTCCCTGAGGTCGAGGTGTGACAGCTGGGGCCATACGATATGGTGGAATTGAAATGGGCTGATTGCCCGGCAAGAAGTCAATACCAAAATCGACATTTTTATCGGGCAACGTGCCCGAAAGATCTGCTGGGAATACAACTGGGAAGTCTCTCATTACCGGAACTAACTCAACGGCAGGAGTGTCAACAGTGACATCTCTCACAAAGGCTAGATATGCATCACACCCTTCTCAACTGTCACGACCCAATTCTGTAATAGGTTGCTACTGCACCTAACGCCTTCGTTAGGCATGCCCACAAGTGAAACTATTATCTATTTACCCCTTTTTAACATTTTGAAAACGGATGTTTCCTTTTTAATAAACAGTTTAAACAAGATTTCATGCGACTGTAACATCTCTTTAAAACACGTACCATCATAATAAGAACACCATAGTGGTGAAAGAAATAATAAAATGCAGCAGTACATAAATGCTAAAATCCCCCTAGAACCTGACATCACAAGTGCAAAAGAAATTTAGATAATATACAAAACTACTACAACTACTGTCTGAAAGTAATAGACATGATAGTAAATAGGGTAGAGTGAGACTCCGGTGCTGCAGATTGTAGCAAGGTAAGTAGCTCACCACTAAGTCTCCGGAAATGATCGTCTACGTGCCCGCGTGACCATTGATAGTACTGTCTCAGTAGCTGCACATCAGTGCAGAAGTGTAGCGTGAGTATAGAAAATAACGCATACCATAAGTATCTAGTCTATGCTCGAAGAAGTAATGACGAAGGTTCGACTTGACACTTACTAGAGGTCAAATAATAATGGTACAAGTGCATAAAGTAGGCATGGTAAGTATATAAAAAGTATCAATGAAGCAAAGAAGAGTAACTACAATAAATACAATTAGGAGTACATATCACCTCACCAACATATCTTAACTGGCTTCGAGGGCGCTAACTCAATTATACCCGAACTGAAATCCGTTTCGTTTATTAAGCAATAAGTTGGCGAGGCGAATGGCCTAAATCATAAGAATTGTGGTACTCGATACTTTCGAGGCAAATGGCCCGATCCCATAAGAATAATGTCACTATCATACTGCTGAGGCGAACGGCCTGATCCTATAAGAGTGGTGATATCATGCTGCCGAGGCGAACGACTCGATCCCATAAGAGTTGTGTTATCATACTGCCGAGGCGAACAGCCCGATCTCACAAGAGTGGTATTATCATGCTGCCGAGGAGAACGGCCCGATCCCACTAGAGTAGAGAAATTTACCTCTCTCGCGGAAGTACTTGCTAGACGAGAAGACATGGATTTTCATAGTTTATTATGTATTCCCCGGTTTTTTTAAATAAGAAGGTAAGTCGATAGTTCCAATTTAAATCCCAGTCTCAGCTCTAATCAAGACAATTAATACACATGATAGGCATATACAGTACAATTAAAAGCATGACGTGAATCTAAGTCTACCCGGACATATCATGACATATAGCTACGTACGGACTCTCGTTACCTCGTGTGTACGTAGCTCTCCACACAAGTAGCACACAACAATTAAACGCCTTAGGGGATTACTTCCTTCTAACAGGTTAGGCAAGAGACATACCTTGATTTCAAGTCCTCAATACGGCTCTCCAACCTCACTAGATCCCTTCAAACGATGTCAAGGACTCCAAAACTAATCAAAAGTCATATAAACTAGTAAATATATACTCGAAGTTCATATTTTAGCTCTTATAGTAGTTACCCAACTCAGTTTTGATGATTAATGAAATTCACCCCCAGGCCTACCTATGAACTCCCGAACTAAAATATATAATTTGCTCCTATTTCCACCACCAAATTCGTGATTTAATCCCAAATTTACCAAAACCCTAGGTTCTTCACAAATCCCACAAGTTTCATAAAATTTTCAAGTTCGATCTACTTAAAATCCGCGTATTTAACTTGAAAGTGGGTGGAGTTTACTTACCTTGTATTGTAGATGAGAATCCCCCTGTAAAGTACTCTCAAAATATCCCAAGACCAAATGAAAATGTGTGAAAAAATGGCCTATGTATTGGATTGAAATTCATCACTGCCCAGTGACTCCCGCACCTGCAGCACTTGATCGCATCTGCAGAACCACAGGTGCAGTCAAAAGGTAGCACCTGCGGTCCCCCACTGCCTCCAGCTTCCTCGCATCTGCGGACGTGCAGCCGCTTTTATGGGTCCGCTTCTGCGGACACCTTCAGCTTCTGCGATCAACAACCAGCCAGCCCAAGCGCACATCTGCGGAGCCTCGATCGCATCTGCGGGCGCGCAGATGCGAAAAAAATCCTCGCACCTGCAACCAACCAATTCCAACCTCGGGTCGACTTCTACGACCACTGGGCTGCTTCTACGAGCTCACACATGCAGCCCTTTCCATGCAAGTGTGATTGCACCAGATCAAAGCCACCAGTAGTCCCCCATGACCAAAACAAAGTCCGATTCAATCCCATTTGCACGCAGACCCCCCGGGACTCCATCCAATTACACTAACGCATCCCAAAACATATTACGAACTTGCACGCATGATCAAAACACGAATAGAACATCAAAACTGTGACACTCCAACCTCGTGGAGCGCGACTAGCGCCCAACCGAGATAACCTGGTCAAACAAGCCTATTAGATGCTTTGTACCTGAACTTGTCCATGAATAAAGTGAAGACATATTTCATTAATTAGACCATGAGAAGTTCATGTGAGCAACACCAATTCATTGCCATTAGTTGCATAATTTATAAGTCTCCAAACTATCACATTACACATTCATAGTTTAGAAGTGGAACATGTTGCGACATTCTAGTTTGACTTTCCAACACTAATATACAACCCATACTATGTCTGCGAAGCCTCTAATAGATACAAAAGAGTAATAGGATACTGTCCACAACAAGGCTTCGCTATACCTAAAAACACTATACGTAGCGGATAAAAGATACAAGACCCCGAAAAGAAGTGGATTTCAGCAAGTCACCTGAGGAGAGGGTGTACTGCTATCACTGATCAACGCTGCCTGTTGTGGAACCTCCTGCATCCATTAAAGATACAGCGCCCTCGGCAAAAGAGACGTTAGTACATATGGAATAGTACTAATATGTAAGACTAAACACCCTCTCAATAGAATGAGTAACAACACAATGAGAAACCATTACATGATTAAAATGAAAGCTTCAAATAATACCAATGCATCAAGTTAGGAGCAAGATAATTTTTCAAGTAGATTTCAATGTTTTAGGTTGGGAGATCTTTAGTACCGATATACCACCGTGACTTTAGCATGGAGTTCGATCACGGCCCAAACGACTACTCCCTCTCATCCAAAGACATCCAATCACAATCACAATCACCACCATGTGCGCGATATGACGTCCGATCTCGACCCGATCGGCTAGGTCGTCTCACCACTCTGCCATGTGGATCGATATCACCATTCACTGGCAATCATCGCATCCAAATTAAGGGGAATAATCTCAACCCATTTAATTGGAATGTTATCAACACACTAGTTCGGGGATTTACCCGTCAATCACTCCGACACTGGCACGTGTAGTTTCGCGGTTAGGTTATTTCAACCTACCCTTCCTCGGTAACAAACGATGCTTCCAAAATATTTATTATAAAAAGGATTTTAAGCTTAATTCATAACCTTTTTTCACATATTTTCATTTCATTGGCACTAGTGGTCGCAAGTGTAATATCACTCTTGGCACGTCGACCGTATTTGATATTTCATGCTCACCCTTTTCATTTTCAAATATCATCATGGGTCATCAATAACAAGGCATCTCTAATCATGAATTTTACTACACATATGAGCGAATAAGAGTCTTGGGCACATTGAGTTTTCTTCCACAATTTGGCAAAATAACTTGCAATTGAAACATGATTGAATTCGTAATGTTTTGATACACAACCCATACTTTGAACACATTCCCGAAGGATGACATAATATGATAAGAGCATTCAGAACACATTTTGGAACATATAGCTTTCGACACAAAATTTATTCGGAATAGCCAAATTTATAGTGAATAACTCGGAACATGAGAAGTCATAACTTAGTCGATCATACTTGAGACTTATGAGAACATCGTGGGATTCAATTATAAGAGAGAAGTTTAGCAAACATACCTCTCTTTGAGCTTTCCTTAAATTACTATAACATTACAGAAACCCTAGCAACTCTAATCTATTTAGAAACATAACAAAATTGAACCACAATTAGGAAGATATTCATCTCATTTAAGCATTTCATCAAACCCTAGATGGGAATTATGATTTCAAAGTTCTCCAATGCTGGATTCCTTCATCCCACAACCTCATGTTTACCCATTTGAATTCAACAACCTCCCTACAAACCTTATTGGTACATGCATGCATATATAACACTCTCTTACCCCTAGAATCACACTCTTCGTTACCCATCTTCTACCCCAAACTTGAAATGGAAAGCTAGGGCTAGAACCATACCTCTTGGATGAAGACCTCATGAGTTTTCCTGGTTGAATTTCAAAGCTTTGGCAAGGATTGATGAACAAAACACTTAGGGATTCCTCCTCTTTCTCTAGAACACTTCCCTATATTTAAAATCGCAGCTTAGACAAGCCAAAATAACCCCAAGGTCATTTTTAAAAAAAGGGAATCCAGTTATAAAATCAGAAAATGGACCCTCCGAACCCAACTCTGCGGTCGTAGAGTGCACCGTAGATTAGGTCTGTGGCCCGCAAAGTAGACAGTGATGATCCTCCAAAGCTGGATTGGCCTGGTCTAGTCTGCGACAGATCTGCGATTTGCAGATTAGTTATGCGCCACAGAGTCTTCCTCCGAAGTTTTCTCATGCTAGTTCTGCGACGGATGTGCAGCCAGCAAAATGGTTATGTGGTCGCATAATTGACTGCATAATGGTCTTCAATATTGGCTCAAGTCCAATTGCACTTTGCAGCCGATCTGCGGTCTGCATAATGATTCTGTGGACGGATAGTGGGCCGCACAAACTCCACATTCTGAAAAATTCTTCCTTTAACTCCTCGACGCATTGTACAACCCAAAAAGTCCATACCGGGGCACGCAAGCTCACCGCGAAGAATTTCTACAATCACCAAACACATTAAGCCTACCTCAGCACCATCAAAGCCTAGGTTTTAGTAAAATTTTGTGGGGCCTACATCCTCCCACTAATCGGACGCCCAAAACGCATGAATTCAACATGAAACTCAAAAACTTCTAAAAACACTTTCGCATGTCCGATTCCTAGCAAATCAACTCGGAATGACGCCAAATTTTTTGTGCAAGTCATAAATTACCATAAAGAACTATTCCCAGGCTTGGAATCCCAAAAATACCTCGACAACAGCAAAGTCTACTCCAAACCAAAATAAAAGAACTTGAAAGTCCTTCAAGGTGCCAACTTTCAATATTAAGCGCCAAAACGCTCTTGGGTCATCCGAAACCCGATCCGAAAATATGCTCAAGTCTAAAATCATCATACGAACCTATTGAGACTGTCAAGTTCTGGTTCCCGGGTCGTTTACCTAAAAATTAGACTCAAGTCAAACTTAACCATTATAAGCCACTATCAAGGAACTAAGTGTTTTAATTTCAACCCGAACCTTTCAAAACATAAACCAACCATCCATGCAAGTCATAAAATAGTAAGAGCACATACGAGGAGTCTTAATTAGGGAGAACGATGATCTAGAAAGCAAAATGACCGGTAGGCTTGTTACGTCAACCATCCGCTATGAACATAATTAAATGTACCCCTCAACTCTAACCGCGGGAAACATGGCATAACCAGTGTCACACTCTTGGCGTGACAATCCAGAATAGCATGATGGGGCGACAACCAGTCCATGCCAAAGATAACATCAATATCTACAATACTAAGCAACAATGGATCAACTCTTATCTCAAAACCACCAATAACAACTAAAAACGACCGATACACATGGTCCACAACAATAGAATCTCCCACAAGTATGGACACAAATACAAGAGAACTCAAAGAATCACAAGATATTCCCAAATACGGAGAAAAGTAAGATGATACATATGAGTAAGTGGAACCTGGATCAAATAAAACTGATGCATCTCTATGACAAACAGGAATAATACCTATGATAACTACTTTTGATGTAACTGCATCCGTCTTACCCGAAAAAAGATTACATCTGGCTTGGCCTCCGCCTCTAGGGCGACCCCTACCCGCCTGACCTCCACCCCTAGCTGGCTGTGTAGGTGGAGCGGTGATTGGAGCAGGAACTATGGCTTGAGAAGTCTGTGGACCCTATGGAATACGTGGAGCCTGAGTAGTCTGTGGAGGTGCACCCCTCCTGAGTCCAGGGCAGTCCCTCACCATATGACGGGTATCACCACACTCAAAGTAAGCTCTCAGTGGGCGTGGCTGCTGAAACTAGCTCAGGCCTTGTCGGCTGGACTGACCACCGAAAGCACCCTGTGCAGGAGGTGCACTGGACGGTGGTGAAGTATAATGGGCAACCTGAGACCTGGAAGTAGCCGAGAGCACTAGTAGAAGCTGGAAATTCTAAATGAACTGAACGACTCACATAGCCCCAGCCATGACAAACAATAGCTGTAGCGTGGCCACCACTAAATCCTCTAGTACCTCGAGGCCTTTTGGCCTCCCGGTCCTATCTCTTACGTGGTTGCATACCCTCCAACCTCCACGCGATCTCTACGACCTATTGATATGGGGTATTTGTCCCCAACTCTCAAGCCATACTGAAGCTAATATCATAGTTGAGCTCGTCGATAAAGACTCTCTCTCTAACTATAGAAACCAAGGTAGGTGCATGTTTGGACAACTCACTAAATTTGACAGCATACTCTGACAATGACAGTACCCCGCACAGCTGCTCAAACTTCTCGCACCATGCATCCGGAAGGATCTGGGGAAAAAGAATCCCTCAAGAACATCTCTCAAAACTTGGCCCATGTGAGTGAAGCTGCATCGACTGGGCTACCCTCCTCGTAAGCCTGCAACTACTAATACTCTGTCGGTGATAGCTGTAATATAGTAAAAGCAACCCACTCGTCTCCACAATACCGATGGTGCAAAGAATACAGTTGCAGTTCTCTAGAAAACCCAGTGCATCCTCTATAGCTAGGCCATAGAAAGTAGGAGGATACTTCTTGAACCTCTCAAGTCCAAGCTGCTCCTTCTCAGATGCCATTGCCCTGACCTCAGGCTGAACTGGAACAACATGTTGTACTAGTATAACCTCTAGGACCTGATCTACATAGACCGCTACTTTAGAGTACAGGCCGCAGGAGTCTGAGCTCTTCCCCTAGCCTGAGATGTGACTGGTGCAAGGAATCAACCCCTCCTGATCTAGGGTACTAAACAAGCTCAAGAATTGTGCGAGGGTCTCATGAAGTGCAGGGATGGCAACAGGCGCCTCAGGTGCCTTCCCCCCAACTGGAGCTGCTAGTGGCTCCTCTATCGCTGCTTGAGCAGGTGCTCTAGTTGCACCACGTGCCCCTTATGAGCCTCTTCCCCAGCCCCAGCCCCAGCCCCGGCCTCTCGCTGCTCTAGCCGGGGGCGCATGTGTCTGATCGTCAGATCCAATAGTGCGTGTCCTCACTATTTGTGAGAGAATAGAAAGACAAAGATTTTGAATTTCGAAGTCAACAAATTCCCACGACAAGGAATAAATGAAGTGAAGTTTCCTAACAGTTCAATAGCCTCTCGAAAATAAGTACAGACATCTCTGTACCGATCCGCAAGACTCTATTAAACTTACTTATGTCTCGTAACACCTATGAACCTATATCTCTGATACCAACTTGTCACGACCTCAATCTACCATAGTAGGATATCGTGATGGCACCTAGTATTTAAGACTAGGTAAGCCTAACATACATAGAAAATAACGAAAATAATAATAGAATTTCAAATTTAAACCAACTAGCTATCATAAAAGAACTCCACAATACAGCTGACAATAACTAACAAAATTTGGTGAGACTGAGTCATTAGCTCTACACGAATATACTGAAACATCCCTAGTACATCACTGTCTAAGTAAAGAGTAAGCAGTAGAAAAGAAACAAGGGCAGAGGGAGACTTCGAGGGCGCAGATGCCAAGCAGGTATACCTTGAAGTCTTCGAGAGGTATAGCCGAATCACTGATGCCTAGTCAAATATGAGGTACCTGGATCTGCATAAAATGATGTGTAGAAGTGTAGTATGAGTACACCACAACAGTACCCTGTAAATATCAAGCCTAATCACGGTAGAGTAGTCACAAGGCCAGGTCAAGACACCTACTAGGAAAAGAAAAAAATCTGAACAAGTATAGTATAGTCTAAGAAGGCAAACGAGGAAAAATAAGGAAATGAAGAAATAGAACAAGATAGACTACAATTGAATTTAAAGCAATGAATGCAACAAGGGATAAACACATAATAAGAACATCAAGAAAATAATGCAAACAAATACAAGTGTGGTAAATGAGAGATAACAACAAGCATCATAAATGAGGTACCGCCTCGTAATCTCATTTCACAATCACAATCACAATCTTTCCTTATACTGTCGTATGAGCTTTGCATTTAGATAGTTTTTGAAATAGTTATCCCGTAATAGTTACACACACTTTAGCCCACATTATGTTGCCACGTGGCTTGATCCCACCTTATGTTGTCGCATGCATATTAACCTCTATCCTTATACCGCCGCATGTGCATTAATATCACAACATAAGCACAACTTGCACCACAACTTTCCAAAAGAATCAACAAACCAAGGTTCCCTCAAAAATATCCCATGGCTCAACCACAATGTGGGCAAGAGTCTCAACAATAACAAACTAAAAGTGAATAGCTCAACAAGAATGATATTTCAATAATTAACAACTTTTCCTCAATGCGATAACGATTTTTACGACTTCAACACCAATAAATCAACAAGAAGCTATTCCATGAAAATAACAACTTCGAGTAAACAAATTCAAAAATCAAAGGAGTAACAGAAAATAAAGAAGACAATAACTTCAACTAAAGCATAAAAGAGTAAAAAAAATAAGTAAAAGGTGGAAAAAGTGTTAACAATGTAAAATAAGGGACGTGAGGGTAGATTTATACATGTAACGGAAGCCTAACAATGATAGATATAACATGCTATGACAATTCAATCAAAGGCATGAGAAGAGTCCAAATAGCCTAAATCGGTCAAATTCCACATATAGCCCGTGTACCCACTCATCACCTTCCGTACACTCAATCACTTGACACTCAATACCTGCGCTCACTTCTGGTATGTCAGAATTTGGAGGGGCAGATCCTGCCAAACCGCTAATATAAGCGAACATGGCTTGCTGCGCCGAGCAGCCCAATCCTATAATGAATCAACAAAACATGTTGTGGCGTGCAGATCAATCCCATAATGAATCAATAAAACCTACTGCCGCGTGCAGCCAGATCTTATAAATATCACTCACAATCGGGCCCTCTGGACCCAACTCAGACATCAATCTCACTAATTTCTCGGGCTTACATATCTTATGCCAATCAGCCCAAATAATGATAACATGGTGTGACTACAAATGATAACAAAGACTAAGATATGATGTGCAAATGAAGGAATATGACTGAGTATGTAATTGTAATTTAAGAAAATAATTCAACAACGAAGATGACCTTAGTGGGTCCCAACAAAATAAGCATATAGACTAAACATTATTTTTAACATGATTCACAGCTCATATAATCAACAAGAAGGGAGAACACAGAGTTAACAAGATGTAACAGCAAAACAAGTCCATGCACATTATAATAGCCAACAAAAATCATGATTTCCTTGGTGCACGCCCACATGCTCGTCGCCTAGCATGTGCATCACCTGAATACATCTCTTATAACATATTTCTCAAGGTTAAATACCCTCAAATCAAAGTTTAGATATGTTGCTTACCTTGAACAAGCAGAATCTAATACCGAGCAAGCCAAACCATACTCTAGAAATGTCATCTTGCATGTATCAGCCTCCGAACAGCTCGAAACTAGCCAAAAGCAACTCAAGAACATCAAATAATGCCAAAGGAAACATATTCAATCGATAAAGGTTGAATCTTTGATCAAAAGCCCACACAAAAAATCAAACGCGGGCTCGTATCTCTGAACCTGACAAAAACTCACAAAATCCGATGATAAAGAGTAGGATTATTTTGTTGGAGAAGATCGAATGATCCAATCTTTCAATATGCATAGAACGATGCCAAAAATGTTGTTGGGTCCTATCGTGTTGTTATCGGGGCTGCACCTCGGAACCTGACAAAACTCACAAAATCCATAAAAGAGTTATGGATTTCGGGGGTTCAAGGGACCAATTTCTACTGCTTGTATAGTTTTCCTAGAACAATAGCTAACAATCGAGTATTCAGGCGGCTCCTTCTGAGGTCCTATATAGGAGGTGGTGTCATTTTCCAGAGCTGGCTGAGGCTAGGTTTTTGGGCACTGATTTTGTTTTGGGGATGCCTTGGAGAAATTCAAGATGATTTAGGATCGACTTCCTACAACATAATCCAGACAAAAGAGTTATGCTGATCGAAGGCTCTTGATGTAGCATATATGGCGGGGAGAGGGCTTTTCTTCAATTTTCACCTATGAAGGGTGTGATGAGGTTCGAGAAGAAAGGCAAGTTGAGCCCTAGGTATACTGGTCCTTTTGAGATCCTTGAGAGATTGGGCGAGGTGGCCTACAAACTTGCATTGTCACCCAGCTCACCTGGTGTTCCATGTTTCTATGCACCAAATTTATTATGTTGATCCATCATATGTATTAGATTTCAGCTCAGTCCAATTGGAGAAGGATTTGACTTATGTTGAGGAGCCGGTGGCTATCTTTGATAGACAGGTTTTAAAGTTGAGGTCAAAGAACATTTCTTCGGTGAAGGTTCAATGGAGGGGTCTTTAGGTCACGACATGTGGAGTCGTTATCCTCACCTCTTCGCCATTTCAAGTATGTCTCTATGCAAATTCAAGGTCGAACGTTTGTTTTAAGCGGGGGATAATGTAACGACCCGACCGTTTGTTTTGTGCAATTGAGCCCTGGTTTCTCTTTTTATGCATCATACATGTGTATTTATGATTTTATGACTTAAGACGGTAATTAGGTTCATTTCGGGAAGGTTTTGGGTTTATTTGGACCCTTTGGTTCTTGGTTTAGAAGCCTAAGTTAAAAAATATTGACAAATATTTGACTTTTGTAAAAACGTGCCCGAAATGATATTTTGATGGCTTCGATAGGTTCGTATCGTGATTTTGGACTTGAGCGTAAGCCTGGAATCGAATTCGGATGTCTCTAGGTTGATTTGACTATTTTGCTGAAAGTTTGGAATTTGAGTTTAGAAGTTTTCTTATGTTTGACCGTAGGTTGACTTTTAGGCCATCGGCCATAGAATTAGATTTTGGGGCTTGGAATAGGTCTGTTTTGCTATCTGTAACTTGTTTACAAAATTTGGTGTCAATCGCAGTTGGTTTAATAGGGTTCTTGGTTTGAAATCTTGGAGGCTGTTAAACTTTTCTTTGAAATTCATGCGTTTTAATATCTGATTCTTAGTTCTAGATTTTATTTTTTTGTTTTGACCGTGCGAGTGATTTCGCACGATGTTTTTAGAATTTTGTGAATGTTTGGATTCGAGCCCCCGACGGCTCGAATGAGATTCAGACGTGTTTCGGAATAGCTCCGGGCTGATACATGTTGCTGGTGTGTTGGTGTCTTTGATGTCGCAACTGCGAGCACCTGCCTCGCAATTGCGAAGTGAATAGGTAAGGGTCAGGTATGCAATTTCTATGCCTCGCTCACAATTGCAAAGATAGGCTAGTCCGGGTAGGATCGTAATTGTGATATATTTAGTCGCATTTGCAATGGGAATAGGGGTCGCAACCCATTGTCGCATTTATGACTTATCCCTTAGGCAGTCAGTAGCCGCATTTGCATGACTTTCGTCGCAATTGCAAACCCTTTTTTCGTAATTGCGACATCTGCAACTGAACAAAAGGGCTATGAATCGGGATTTCATCTCATTTTCTTATTTTAGAACCCTAGACTAGGTAAGAGACGATTTGGAGAGGGGACTTTCATCTAAAATCATTGGTAAGTGATTTTGATCAATTTCCAACAATTTTACATGATTATATATGATATTTAACATCAAATGTATGAGAATCAAAGGGAAATTTTAGGGATTTTTGTCTAAGTTTTGAAAAATTAAAATTTGAGATTTGAGAGTTGAATTGGACTCGGATTTGAAAACAAAACACCTATATGGACTCGTAGGGTTATGGGTAGTCGGGATCTATCCTGTGATCCAAGTTTTGATTGGGCGAGCTCGGGGTTGACTTTTTTGTCTTTTGAAAAATTGTGTAAAGATCAAAGCTTTATCTATCCTAATTGGTTTCTCTTGCATTGTTTGATGTTATTAAGTTATTTTTTGTTAGATTTGAGCTTTGCAGAGGTGAATTTTAGAGGAAAATCTATTTTTGAGGATTGATTTGGCTTAATTGAGGTAAGTATGCTGCCTAACTTTATGTGGGGAAACTACCCTTTAGGATTTGGGTTAACTGATTTATTTGAGTTATGTGAAAGTCGTGTACACGAGGTGACGAGTGTGTACATAGGCTTATACATGGTATTTTGACCGGTGTAGAGTCTTAGGCTCTTTCATGCGTTGAATTGACAATGTCATATCATGTTATATGTTTCATTGTTAAATTACCCTTACATGCTTTAGTTGACGTTGTTAACACATGTTTAATCTTCTATTGTCAAATTTGCTCTATGTGCCTTGATTGATGTTGTTACCTTTCTTATTATCATGTGTCTCTTTTTTTGTTGAATGATTCTTATTTTAGGTTCTTATTTCATGATATCTCTTTTATAGTTGAATTATTCTTATTTGAAGTTATTATCTCATGATATCTCTTTTGTTGTTGAATCATTCTTATGCATTAGACGTAGTTGCTATTTCATACTTTCTTTTTGTTGTAAAGCTTATGTTATACACTTGGATTGTAAGTTGTCATTCTGTGGGAACACCTTCATTCCTAGTTACTGAAGTTGATGTTATGAAAACTGTTATCACATTGAGGTTGAAGCTATTGATTTTGATATATCTTCTCTTGTTGAGAAATTACCATTCATTCTTATTATTGTTGAGATTCTTGTACATATTGTATCTGAGCCGTGGGCTATATGTTATGTTAATATTGATATTGTTGATTTTGACAAGTTTTGGCATATGGGCATGTGTTGTGCGAGTTCTTGTTGTGTTGTGATATTGATGCGCATGCGGCTATATAAGGATATGGGTTGATGTTCATGTGGCGGCATAAGGTGGGATTTATATACATGTTTCTAGTAATGGAATTATTTGAAACTACGTGAAGTCATAAGGGGGCCAAAGCGCGTATAGCTATTTCGGGAAAACTTTTTCAAAAATATCTAAATGTAAAGCTCACGCGGCAATATAAGGAATGATTGCGTTTGTAAATTATGAAATGTCGATATGAGGCGTGGTACCTCGGTTGTGATTCTTGTTATACGTTCTTGCTAAAAAGACTTGTTGGTTGAACATTTTTGGTCATTTTGCTCATTTGCCTTACTATTTGTCCGCATCGAACTAGTTGTTGTTCTTATCATGTGTTCATCCCTTTTTTCCTTCACTGCCTTAAATTCTATTGTTAGTCTATATTTTTGTGCTGCTTGTTATCATTCATTTCCTTGCGCTCCGTTATTAGTCTATACTATACTCTACTCAATTTTACTTGTCCTAGTAGGTGTCTTGAACTAGCCTCATCACTACTCTAACAAGGTTAGGCTTGATACTTCAAGGTATACTCAGAGTCACCTTTTGCTTTTGGCTGAGTACTGCTCATCTCCAGTTTAGACAATATTTTATTTAGAGATACTAAGTATATTCATGTTAGAGCTTATGATTCAATTCAACCAGGTATTGGGAGTTATTGGATATCTGTACCGTTTGAGTTTTATTATGATAGTTTGATAGTTTAATTTGATGTTTAAGTTATCATTTCTGCTATCTCTCAATGTATGATAGGGTTACCTAGTCTTAGAGACTAGGTGCCATCACGATTACCTTAGGTGGGATTTTGGGATCGTGATAAGTTGTTATTAGAGCTTTAGGTTCATATGTGTTACGAGTCATAAGCAAGTTTAGTAGAGTCTTGCACATCGGTATGGAGACGTAAGTACTTTTTTTGTAGAGGCTATGAAACTGGTAGGAAATTCCAGTTATTTGGTTCCTTATCATGTGAATTTGTTGACTTCGAAATATCTCGTTGTTAACTAAAGACCATCCCCAAAACCATAATCTTTCCCTCCTAGGCTGGCCGCCTATCTTTCATCTTTTCGTTTCTTTACCCTCATCCCCTCCGACTCCATCAATCATGAAACCTTGCACAAATCGGTGCAAGGTCACAAATCCATACCCTATAACAATATGTTCCCCTATACCCGCGAATCAAGCCGATTTCACTATTTTATCACTAAAATTCGAAATCCCAAAATATGAAACCCTAGACCTTTTGAATAAGGCATGCATGGCCATCGATTTTTTGACTCATCATTATCATTCTTTGTCTAGAGGTCAAACGCATTGACCTCTGAATATTGAAACTTTGACCGATGGATCCTCACTCTCAACGGTAGAATTCTTCATTATTGTGCCCACGTAAAAATCCTCACTGTTTCCCTCTGTGTTTCTCTGATTCACTTATTTTCTATCATAACTCGACTATCATCACCTTCCACTACTTTTTTGAGTCAAACGGAACCCTAGACCTGAATGCCACTATAAAAGTGGGCAATTCAATGCCAATACCTAGAACAAGAACTTATCAGACAAACACACACTTAGCATTACTAGCTGAATCATTGAACGGTTATGTCTTTTCCACTGAGCTCTTATGTTCCAGTAGCTTCTCCTAATTTCTCTTTTTCTTCTTTAATATTTGCTCTAGTTTGGCTTCTAATGTGATTAATTTTGGGGTTTAGATTCCTAAACGGCTAACAAAAGGCTATTGCTTGGTTTACTGCCCTGCAGAAGGTCAGTGTACACTAATACTCACTCTTCTTTTAATTGTTTGTATTGTTCTGTGTTTACAATGTCTTCTCCGTTGATTATCTTTTGTTCATGATATATATTGGAAGTTTGTGATTGTTTATCATGTTCTCCTGCCCTCATTGATTAAAATTGATTTCTTCCCTAATAATCTATGACTATTCAAGTACTGGTGATTAATCTATTTAATGACTTCATACTTAACTAGATAAACATTTGCTAACTGAATGATATGAATCGTACTAAACATTGTCATTAGCTAAAAGTCTTTGATGACTCCATCTCTGCTCTTTCAGCTATGCTACCATGTTTTGCTAACTTAATTAAGTTGTAATATTAGAATTTTTCTTGATGAGAGTTCATATTTGCTACATGTTTGCCATATTGATCCTGGGATTAGTAATGTTTCTCTACCTGCCGATTTAACTGAAAATGATCTCCATCCATATATCTATGCCACACATTTAACCTGTCTGCTTTGGATGAGTAATCTGTTGTTGAGACCATGCCCGTTGTGCGCACACATAAGGATTCAATGCTAACCAATTGTTACAACCTCAACCCAATAAATGAATTCATTATCTTAATTATCATGTTATCTACTCCTTTGATACATCCTGTAATCATGTAACTCAATAGAAATCTCACTGTGTATACGTTTGAGTGATTTTTGTCAGCCTCCATGTTTGTGCTTGTTCAGTAATTCTTGTGAATCCTTGCATGTAAGGAAGTTTCATATTTCTACTACTATACTCTTAAATTGAAATTGTCGTTGGCAAATATGAGATTGAGTCCTGCTAGTGTATGGCCCCGTAAATTTTTTTTACCTAGAACTCATGGTATCGTGGTACCGAGGTAGGCTAATGTATTTGAAGATTGAAGAAAATCTCCAGGGCGAGCAAGCTCGCCACCGTATGGAATTCTTGGATCGTGCAATATGTTGGGGAGTTGAAAGAATGATTTTTGCAGAACATGACCGTTTTGTGGTCCATTATATGGCTGCATAACTACTCCACGGACAACAGAACCACCGTAAATTTGCAACATAATCAAAGTTAATTTTGGAGGTCATTTTTCAGTCTATTATGCGACCCCATAATCATTTTGTGAGCCGCACTTTCACTGCATAATTTAACATGAGAAATTCCGGAGGGAGATTCCGTGGTCCATTTTGCGGCCGCATAACTGTTCTAGGGGCCGCAGACTTGCATAGACCCGCCTAGTTTTGCAGGTCAATTTCACAGTCCCTTTCGCGGACGGCAAACCTGATATTTGGCGCACTTTTGCATCCGCATAACTGAGTTCAGAAGGTCCATTTTGTGATTTTATAGCCCTACCCCATTTCCTATAAAATGACTTTGGGGTTATTTTCGCTTGTTTAAACGGCTGTTTTAGAGAGAAGGGAGTTCATTACAGAAAGTGAGAAGGAATCCCCAAGTTATTTGATCATCAATCCTTGCCCGTTTCTTGAAGATTCAAGGGAATCACTCACTAGGCCATCACCTATTTGGGGAAGTTCTTGTCCTAAATCATCCATGCAAGTTTGTTTCAGCTTTATGTGGGCCGAGGGGTAGAAGACATCGACTGCATGTTTTGATATAGGGGTCTTGGAGGTTGTTAAACTACGCAGGGTTAATTTTTGATTGAGTTTGGTTGATGGGTGAAGGAAGAATCCATTGGAGAACCTTGTAGTCAAATTACACACCTAGTCTTTGATGAAATGCTTAAATGAGATGAACCCATGAGTCTCTTCCTAATTATGGTTCAATTTTGTTATGTCTCTAAATAGATTGAAGTTGCTAGGATTTTCAGAACTTTGTAGCAGTTCAAGGAAAGCTCACGATGTATGCTGGCTAAACATCACTCATAGAATCAAATTCCATGATGTTCTCGTAATTTCAAGTGTGATTTGCCCAAGTTCTCATTTCTCATGTTTCGAGTCATTCCTAATATATTCGATTATTCCAAATAAATTTTGTGTCAAATGATATATATAGTCAAAATGCATTCCAATTGCCCCTATCATATTATGCTCTCCTTCGGGAATGCATTCAAGTATGACCAGTGCATCAAAATGTTCTAATTTAAATCATGTTTCAATTACAAGTTATTATGCCTAATTTTGGAAGAAGAACTCAACGTGCTTAAGACTACTACTGCTCATATACATATTTAAAGTCTTGGTTATAAATGCTCTTAATTTTGATAATCTATGACGATGCTTGAAAGTGAAAGAACTGAGTATGAGATATAAAATGTGGTCATCGTGCTAAGAAAGAAAATTACACTTATGGCCAATGGTGCCAATGAAATGAAGCGAATGTGTGAAAGATTATGAAATGATTTGTAACTTCTTTATCTAATAAATTCTTTGGGAGCATTATTTAGTCACCGAGGAACGGTAGGTTGAAATAGCCTAACCCCAAATCTACATGTGCCGGTGTAGGAGTGATTGAGGGTAAATCTCTGTACTGATGTGTTAGATTATTCCCCTTAATTGGAATAAGATTGATCTGTTGAGATTATTCCCCTTAATTGGGAAGAGATATTGCAAGAAAAATGTGATGTCGACCCTCACGGCATTGTGCTGACACAACTTAGTTGATCCGGCTGAGATCGGACACCATGCCGCGAACATGGTGTTGTTGTGATTGGATGTCTCGGATGAGACAGCTTAGCCGGTTAGGCCGAGATTGGACTCCGTGCTGAAAGCATGGTGCTGTATCGGTATTAAAGATCTGCTAACTTAAAAATATATTTGTTAACTTGAAAAATTAACTTTATCTTAACTGGATGATTTAATATTGTTTGAGGCTCTCATTGATTCCATGTTTCTTTCTCCTTGTATTGTTACTCGTTTAATTGAGAGGGTGTTTAGTCTTACATACTAGTTCTATTCCATATGTACTAACGCCCCTTTTGCCAGCGCATTACATCTTTAATGAATATAGGTGGTTCCATACCAGGCTGCATCGATCAGTGATAGTGGTACACCCTTTTATCAGCTGACTTGGTGAGCCCCACTTCATATCAGGGTCTTGTATATTTTGTTCATTATATATAGCGTTTTGAGGTATAGTCAAGGCCTTGTTGCCGCCACCATCATGTTACTCTTTTATATCCATTAAAGGCTCCGTAGACATAGTGTGGGTTATATTTTAATTTGGGCAAGTCAAACTTGAAATGTTGTATTTGTAGCACATGTTTCCACTTCTAAAACTATGAATATGTAATGTATTTTTTTTTTAGGAATTGTAAATGAAGTAACAAATGGTAATGAAATTTGTGTTGTTCATGAAATCCTCTCATTGTCTAACAAATGATAGGCATCTTCACTTTGCTTGTGGGAAAGTCGGGTAGAAGGCATCAAATAGGCTTGCTTGACAATGATATCTCGGTTGAGGGCCGGTTGCAGTCCCCATGGTTGGGGCGTGACAAGCTTAGTATCAAAGCCTAAAGTTTTAAAGTGTCTTATGATGTCTCAGAGCCATGAGTATAGTAGAGTCCTTTTTTATCGGTGTGTTGTCGACCACATCTGTAATTAGGAGACTTTTTGGGCATTTAGGAATGTCACCCTTATTTGATGTTCTAGATCATGCGATAGAGCTAATTATAAGACTGTTCCGCCTTTAACTCGTGAATTGTTCTAATTTTCAGTATATGGAGCCTAAAAAGAAGGCAAGAACTGGCCAAAGAGCCAATGCCACCCCAGTAGTGGCAGTTGATCCTATACCCAATGATGCGAGTGATCACCCCAGGGGTGAGGACAATCCCATAGCCACAACACTCGTTGATTTTACTTCTCCGGCTCAAATTGCACCAATCCCTACTCCTACTGAGGGTGCAGTGATTCAACCTCCAACATATACTCCGGTTCCACCTCCAGCCTTAGCTTTTGGTCCAAGTGTTTCTGTTGGGGATCTTAGGGGAGCTATATAGATATTGGCTCAAATAGTGGCTTCCTATGCCCAAAGATCGAATGTTGCACCTA
This sequence comes from Nicotiana obtusifolia, assembly GCA_002018475.1. Classification (NCBI taxonomy): domain Eukaryota; kingdom Viridiplantae; phylum Streptophyta; class Magnoliopsida; order Solanales; family Solanaceae; genus Nicotiana; species Nicotiana obtusifolia. The sequence goes on along the minus strand of MCJB01017863.1, from coordinate 115,024 downwards.
CTTCATCCAACCAACAAGGAGATTCTGCTAGTTCCAGGGTGAACAGGTTTCTTCAGTTGGATGCTCCGGTGTTCACGGGTACTGATCCCGAGGAGGACCCTGAACTTTATACGTGAGATGCATAAGACTCTTCGAGTTATGAGTGCCACGGAGAGGGAAGCGGCGGAGTTGGCCTCCTATCGCCCAAAGGAGGTGGCATATTTTTGGTTTGAGCTGTGGGAGGAGTCTCATGAGGAAGGGAGTCTTTCAGCAAAGTGGAGTGAGTTTGCCAATGGCTTCATTGATCATTTCTTGCCTTCCAAGAATAGGGCAGCTCGTGCCGCCGAGTTTGAGAGCATGAAACAAGGTAACATGAGTGTGTGGGATTACCATATCAATTTCGCGTGCCTATCCAAGCATGCCATTTCCATATTGCCCACTATGGAGGCTAGAGTGCGCCGGTTTGTGCAGGGCCTCAACCCCTTGGTTATTAATAAAGCCGCTATAGCTTCTTTGAATTCTGATACAAACTGTGAGAAGATGGTGGAATTGCTCAAGCCACAGAGGCCAAATTGGAGCGAGAGGGTAACAAGAAGGCCCTGTCCCAGGGCAACTTTGGTGGTTCTTCCAGTTGTGGTAGTGGTGGAAGATCAATGTTTAGTGGAGGGTCATCCGAGCCATCCCACTCCTTTGCTCAGTCTTATGTTAGTGCACCACCATCAGGGCCCAGTCAGTAGTAGTAGAGCCGTTTCAGGCCCAATCAGGCTAATAGGGGATCCTACGAGCAGGGTCAGCCTACTGGGACATTCGAGCAGCAGTAGAGGCCCCCATGAGTTAGTGTGGGACGATGCATTTTGGGACGTGCTACATTGACCTACCTATATGCTTTGGGTGTATAATCAGATTTCATATTTAGAGGGATTATCGTTCGTCCCGCCAGAATGTGGGCAGGGGTACGGCACAATAAGCTAGTTTTGCAGCTACAACATCTGCAGCACCTCCTCCGACTCGAGGCAGTCCAGCACTCGCAGGCATGGTGCAGCTAGGTGTGGTGCATATAGTTCAAGAGGACCCAACCATTTTTATGCTATGAGGGTTTGCCTGAGGTTAGACGCTTTTCCTGATGTTGTCATCGTGCGTGGTCCAGACACCATGGCTGATCTTATTGAATTGGGGATGGTTGATTTTGACGTGATAATGGGGGAACTAAAGGAACAGTTGAGGGTTTTGTTAGAGAAAGGATTCATCCGGCCGAGTTTGTCGCCTCGGGAGGCACCGGTTCTCTTTGTAAGAAAGAAATATAGGTCACTGAGAATGTGTATTGACTATCGGCAGCATAAAAAAGTCACAATCAAGAATAAGTACCCACTACCAAGGATAGACGACTTGTTTGATCAATTGCAAGGTGCTATGTATTCTCCAAAATTGATTTAATATTAGGGTATAACCAATTGAAGTTTAGGGAGCAATATATTGCGAAAACAGGTTTCAAGACCCACTATAGGGACTTTGAATTTTTTGTGATGTCTTTTAAGATAATGAATGCTCTGACAGCTTTCACGAATCTTATGAACTGAGTCTTCAAGCCTTTCCTTTAATCTTTTTTGTGATAGTGTTCGTTGACGACATTCTTGTATATTCACGAAGCCAAGAGGACCATGCCAACCATCTTAGGGCAGTTAATCAGACTCTGTATCAGCACAAGTGGTATGCAAAGTTTTCGAAGGAATTTTGGCTTGAATATGTCATATTATTGGGTCATTTCATCTTTTGTGGAGGAATCAAGTTTGATCCTCAGAAGATCGCAGCTGTGAAAAATTAGCCTAGACCTACAACTCCAACAGAGATTCGCAGTTTCTTGGGCTTAGATAGGTATTACAGGAGGTTTGTGGAGAGGTTTTCTACTCTTGCCTCCCCATTGACTAAATTGATGCAAAAGGAGGTTAAGTTCCAATGGTCAGACGCATTGGAAAAAAGCTTCCAGGAGTTGAAGGCAAGATTGAGTACGGCTCTGGTTTTGACCTTACCAGAGGGTATGGATGTGTTTGCGGTGGTGTTTGCTATATTTTCACGGTGTATTGCCTAACTAATTGAATGGTCTTTATGTTTATATTGTTGTGTTGTCTTGAATGATCCTTGTTGACAGTCATTACCATGTTAATCTAATGACCCTCACTGATAGTTATGCCTACATTTTCATGTTGATAACCTTGGTTAATCAAGTGGTTCCAACTGACAATCCTGCTATTTGTACCATGTTGTTCTGTTCAATTGATAGAATGACCTTTGTTACTTAGCTATGAATGTTTTATGCGAATACAGAAGAGAAACACATGATAAGTATTGTGTATCTATCTTAGCATGTTTTACTTAGATTTTAACAATGATCATGTTTACTTGAATAAAAAATGTTGACTTGCAATCTCATGCTTGTTTTGCCTTAGCTGGCTGTTAATAGATGTTTCATGTTATCTCATGGTCATTTGAGGTCTGAAGACATTGTCAAGAAGGTTTTTCCGCTGATGTGATTGAATACTGTTAGTCCTGATAACTTCAAGGTTTAACTGGATGTTGTTAACTTTCAATATGCACTATTATGTTTGATGCCATGTCGATAAGATTTAAATAGGGGTGGAAGCTGGCCATTTTATTCATTATTAATGGCCTCAATAATTCTTACTAGTAGCATGATTCCTTATGTCAATCTTGCATTAAGATGTTTAGCATGAATTTTTAGTGTATAATGAGGTCTCAACCATGTGTTTGTTTATTGTTAAAGGTCTGTGCTGAAACTGTTTGGGTGTTCCATAGCTCTATTTTGATAATTTAAATCTGCTTCATGAAACTTTATCTAATTAAATTCTAATGAGCTATTGGATCCTATTGGAACTTATATGAATAGGTGTATGGAATGTTTGTACTGACCTTTCTTGACATCTTAGATGGTTTAAAATGATACTTTAAAATCTGTGGACTTCTTTGGTAAGGCATATTTATGAATATAATTGATTAATAATTTTTCTCTGTGACCCTCTTTGACTCTGATCAATATCACTTAAAGGACAATGTTGAGTACCCTACATAGTTCTGAGTGTGATTCTGAACTTTGAAACTTCTTAGACCCCCTTTTTGACCTCATATGTGATCCTGCTTGTTGACAATGATTCATTTGAATTGAAGTATGTATTATTCCCTTGGTTATTTCGAGTATTTTACCTTAAGGTGACTGTCTCAGTCTCTAAACAATTGTTGACAATAAATCTGGTATTGTCTTGAAGTTGAGGTACCATATTGGGTCTTCTCCGCGTTTTCTAGTTTGCCTCATGTTGATTAGGGGGCTTCTTGGGCACCTGCTTAATTGAATACTGAAGTAGAATTTATTTTGTGCTTAAACCTCCGTAGAAAATGACGTTCAATGTTTATGGGTGTTTTGTGTGAGCTTGACTTTACTATTAGGAACCCCTTCCTGGCACAAGCACTCCTCAGGGTCCAAGAGACCCTCATGTACTCTGAAGTGTCAAGGGTCCATAGGGGAACCTTATAAGTAAGTGTGGTTCACTCTAAGCCCATAATGATTGATCTCAATTAATCTTTAGGGGTTTATCACAAATAAAATCTAGTTTTTTGCTTTGTTCACTTCATTTCATACTTACGCTCAATTTTTATTTCTTTTTATGATTCTGCCTTTATTTTTCCATCTGCAAATGCTAATTAATTCTTTCTCTCTTTCTTTGCATGAACACTCGCCCGTTGAATTCATTGAGAACTCAGGACTAAGTTCAATGAACTGGTCTGCCTTCTTCGTCGTCTGTTGAAACCGGCTGCAGTTTTGAGCCTAGTTGGGCCTGACCACCCGTTAGCCCAACATGAGAGTCCAGCCCCTTTTGCTTCATTAGAAATTATTGTTATTTCTTGTTCATTGTATATGTCCTTATGGAACTAACGTTGATATTGAATATTTATTTTTACTTTGATTATTTGGGAAAAAACTTTAGGTAAATCAAACCTAATAATGTAAAGGTAACTTTGATCGAAAGATTATTTGCTTCATTAGTCTTAATAATTGTCTGGACTATGAATGCATTTAACCATTTTGTTTCAACTAAGTCTTTTCGTTACTTACTGTTTTCCTATTAAGCTTTCATTATTTTAGGCAATTCACGGAATACGCATAGTCTAGGTGGAAACAACACTTTGATAACCTTTGCGAATAGATATCTTAAGCAACTTAATCGGAGAAGCAACTGAAAAGTGAACTTCGATTTGGATTTTACAAAAGATAAAAAATGGTTTTTTTTTTTGGAAAACATTTTCTCTTATACCAAATAGTCTTCAATAAAAACAAACAAGGAATATTTTTCATAGGAGTTAACATAAAATTCATGTTTTCAAACAATCCCTTATTTTATAAACCTTATCATTTAGTTTTCAAATAAATGTCACCACCTCTAAGGCTGCAAAATCTTTTTTTATAGCACGAGTTTTCAAACAAGAATTAAATGTTTTCTCACTTAGTCAAGACTTTCACATAACACTTGTTTTGTAACTTCAAATCAACAATCAACTAGAATATGAAAATTTTTTCTCCGCACCTAGTCTAAGTTTAAGGAATTACTTCAGGTAGATTTTAAGGGATTCCTAACACCTTCCCCTTATAATAAGTAGAACTCTTATCTTAGTTTAGTAGACCATTAAGATTATAATTTTTATAGACTTATAGGTACCTTAGTATACCTTTAAATATTTGATGGCAACTCTTCTTTTATTAACTTCAGGAAACCACAAGTTGTATTTTGTTTTGACCTGAGTGCAACAACATGGTGATTCTAGTGGGATTTTACATTTAGGTTCTGACCTTAGTAGACTTAGACTAGACTTTGAAACTCGGGGATGTTTGTTTATGTTCTATTTTGACACTTTATTATGTGTTTACATGTCTACATAATCTGCAAATATTTGTTTACCTGCTTTGTTCTATTTGCATAACACTTTATTGTATGTCTTCGTAATCGGCAAATATGTATTACTTGCTTTATTCTTAATATTATCACCGACTCATCACAATTACTTGTTACTACTTTATACACTAACTCATAACAATTACTTGTTACTGCTTTATACACTGTTATCACATTTTCCTATCGAGTCTCCGTCCTACACAATCACACACAAATCACACGAGGATTGTCTTTTCACCCCTCTAAACTTTCTTTTTAAAACTCTCTAGTTTAAGAGAATGACATTGTTAGGTCAACTGACATATCGTCTCGTAGTTATTAATTACTACTTTAAAATTTAGGAAACACTCTACTCTTAGCATACATATCTCATGCTGCATACACCTTAGGTGAGTCGATCCTTGGCATTGACTCATGAGTAGGAAAGCCACCCTAATGTCAACAGGTCATGCACCTAATAACACGCCTTATGTGGAATGACAAATCAATCCATATTAAGACAACAAGGGTTATGAACAATACACTTACCTAACCTTTTCTACCCTTTTAGATGGAAATCAACCACAACATCCCGAAAATGAGCAATGGTCGTGGGAGTGCCCCACAAGCTGAAACAACGATGGAGAAAAATCCGACGAGAACATGGAGATGGAATCTGGATACATCTCAGAGCACTGACTGCACTGATGAACATTCGAGTTGATAGAGCACTTACTAGGTTGTTAATAGAGTTTTGGGATCTAGCGGTTTTGAAGTTCGTCATTTGTGAGCTAACACCAAGGCTCGAGGAAGTTAGCAGTTTCACTGAGTTTCCATTTGCCGGACGAAAACCCATATTATCAGTCATCATGGTGGGTGTTACACCCCATGTTTTCATATGAAAAAGTACGTTGTAAGTCAATTGATGTAAGCTCATAAATGAGATCCTCTTTGAAAGTATATAAATTAAGTTAATTATGTTACTTGGAGGTTACAAATATTTAAGCTCATGAATAACAAGTACCAAGGGGTTTAGAAGGTGTAGAGGCTAAACGAATTGAAAAAAATAAGTTCGTCGAAAGTCGACAAGTTGAGAATGTTATAACATACACTTTTAGTGTGAAACTAGGGTTCTTAACATGATAAGGAGGTTATGTTATGAATTATTATAGTCTTATGACAGTCGTGTTTTGAGTTTGAAGTCAAGCGAGTTATGAAACAAAAGTCGACGAAAGGTCATCACAAGTTACATTCATAAATGCGCTGGAAATTCGGTCAAATATAGCAGAGATTTTCTCTCAATATAATGAGAGTTACGGGGTGATCCACCTATCAAATTCAAGGTTTATGAGTCTAGTCAACACATTAAACTGTTCGTCGATATGACATCAGAGTAGAGAGATATTCACGTTTTTGTGAGACTGCACAAGCAACTCCCTTGGGACCCACAAAGTCGGTGGAAAAGTCCAGCTCGTATTTAAGTAAATAATAACTTGTTTTAAGTCATTTTTCTCAATAAAAATAGTTCCTAAACCCTTCTAGATGCTCTCCAAGCAGTCTCCATGAATCTAGAGTGAAAACCAAAGATTAAAACATGAATCCAACGCTAGAATTCCTGTGGTACTTGCTAAACCGTAGTTCTTCATCTTGTGGTTTTTTTGGAGTATTCTTCAAAGTGAAGTAACCTTAGATTTCGTGCTGTTCTTTTTGATTAATAGAAGAATCAGTCCCTCCTTCATCTATATTAGAGTTTCAAGTCGAAATATAAGTTTTTACACACTAACTTGAACACAAAAATTGATTCAAGAATAGAATACAACTCCTATAGTGTTGTGGTGTGATTAAGGGTTATTATGAGCTACACCAGCTAGGTATTTGAAGTTGTATCTACTTCCTAAGGTAAGTAAATCATGTTGTTGGTTGTGCTTAAGGTTAATCATGTAATGGTTGAGGTCTTTGAATGAAAATTTACAAGGTAATAATTGATATGGCATAAGGAATCGTTATCTTTTTTTTTTGTCGGCTGTATTGAGGCTGTATATATATATATATATATATATAGAGAGAGAGAGAGAGAGAGAGAGAGAGAGTTTGTTGTGGATGTAAAATGTTATAAATAGTTTGATTACATTATGGTTGCTGTTAAGATTATCTATGTGCTAATTAAGTTGATTGAAGAAGATAACATGAAAAACAAGAGGTTGACGATAAAGGTTAAGGTGCTAGGCGTGTGGACTATTTTTGAAGATTATTCTTATGAAGATTTGGTCTGAAAGTGATATGGTAATGTATGATGTTATAGATGTTGTACGCAGATTCATGAAAAAGGAATTGGATTCGAACCATAATTTGTTAATCGTAAATCGAATCTGCCGCTTAAAATGGTTGTTGAAGTAATTAGAGAGCTTATTGTGAACTATATTGCTGTTGTTTGGGATGTTTGGTGACTTTGAATAACTTATGGGATGTAGTACAAACATGGAAGGTGTTGTCTGTTTTCTTGTAGAATATTGGTTTCAGAATATGAGAATTACAACACTTATATGATGAAGGCGAAGTCAATTTACTCATTGTAGACGTAAGAAGATCATATTGAGCTTGGTTGACGATTGGAGAGAAGATTGCAAATGTATGTTGAGTCTATCCCTTCTTTCTTTTTTGCATGATCTATATGATACCAACGAAACGAGCAAATGTGCAACTTTCAAAGATGACTCTATTCTTAGAAGTACTATAGGAGTCTATGTTCTTGATTTCTCATGTGTCCTATTATTATATCGTATGTTCATGGGTCTCAGAAAATACATAAATTGATAAAGTTTATTTCACGATATTAACTGAAGGCATATTGATCGTATGACATTCCGAGACACCTTATCGACTTACTTCCTTATGCATTGCATTCATTTATACATGTATATTGATCCATAACCAGATGGAGTTATATACGCGTATATAATATGTATATGGGTTATGAGGGAAGGTTAGGGTGTTATATATGCACCACCACCTGATCAGCTAGTACACGTTGATGATATTGCCCACTGAGGCCAAGATGATATGATCAGATGTCCTCAAAGGCTTGATTTTTTGTTTTAGCAAATCCACTAGCCGAGGTCCCTAGGGCTAGCTTTCATATATATTTAAAACAAAATAGAGTAACATAAGGTCATACAAAAAGCTAGGGCATATTTTGAAAATTACATAATCCCTAATACCAATTTTGAGAAAGCAACACTCAAATTTGGTAGCACATGTTATCCTATGAAATGAACTACTTATTGACATATCAAAGTAGTACACTGCGTAGATTTTAGCAACCCTGGGCAATACAATGATCCATGAGCATAGTCTGTTTTGCAAGCAAAACTCCTTCTACGTTGTAACTCAAAGAATAGACAGTCCACAGTCATCCAGATGCATTGAAAGTTTGTCGCAACTTCCCTTGATATCAATCATGTATTCCCATATGTTATCTTCTTGTGATTACGTACCTGTGATTCCCATGTCCAAATCCAGCTTCTCTAGCGTACCTCTTTACGTATATGAGCTAGGTAAATGCATAAAAAACCATGGGGTATAGTCAATTCATGCGCATTGTCCATTATGTCCATTTTGTTACATTTTTGCGCAGAACTGGGGATGTAATGTTTGAACTAACACTTGTGCTTCCTCCAGCTAAATCCTAGTGCATCCTTATCCTGAAAAATCTCTTGAGATAGTGTAGTAATGAAGTTAAATGGGCTTCTACTCTGCACTGGTTCAAATATATCTAGTAGGGCAATATAATCAACTCATATGACACCCGTTAGGACATCAATTCTGGGCAATGTCAGGTACATGTTATCAAATGTGCATGACAGTCTCTTTCTAACTTGGGTGCTTGCCATTTCCAGTAGGTATTCTCGCCTACTAGGGCAGTGTGTTTGCCTCACAAGATTGGAGACCTTAGGAACACTGCCAAGCCCTAGTTTCTTCCTTTGATTTCTTGCTTCCATGCTTGTGCTCACCTTCAATACTCCTTCAAGGGAGTGAGCACATAGTGCTAATACAACCCTTAGAATTTGCGTCGAAAGGCAAGGCATGAATACAATAACTTCTCCTACAAAAAAAAAAAAAAACAAAACATGAGGTTAGTAGAATAAATGATCACCATGTCCTTCTCCCTAAGGACTTGAACATGGTGAACCAAGTTAATGACTCCAGCCTTCTCCAGCCCCTTACTACTCTTTTCCTCCTCACCTGTTAGCTTCTCGCAACTCTTACTCTTAGGTATGGATTGTAATTTATCACTATTCACTATCCTTTTTCCTTGTATCTCCATTTGATTAAAACAATGCACTTCAATGTAGGTACTATCAAGAGCATAATTAGCTAGGTAGTCAGCCATTTTGTTGCGCTCCCTCATGATATGCGAAATTCTAACATTAGATCTCTCCATGATGCCCTTGATTTCCTCCACATATGCAACTACTATTTAAGGTGCAATCCATGTGCCTTCAACAACATTTTTCAGTAGCATTGAATCAGTTTGCACTCGATCTACGTGTAGCCATGTTATATACAGTATTTCAAACCTTCAAGAGTAGCAAGTGTTTCAGCCTCAGTATTGGTAACCTCCTGTATCTCCTTTCCCATAGCAAACCTAACATCTCCTTCTTCATCCCTTAGTACAAAACCAATCGCACTCCTGCATGGGTTACCTCGTGATGCCCCATCTATATTGACTTTTATCCACCCTTGAGAAGGAACTTCCTATAAGACTTTGGTCACTTTTAGAGGTTTAGTGTAATTCTCCATCATATGTAATAAATCTGGCCATTTGTGTGGAACATTCTGCAAGCTTGGCTTCCTCACTTTGACTAAAGCTTGTAATGTAGATGATATCCGGTATATAACTCTACTAATTGACATCGCTCCCCCATGCTTATAACTATTCCTCCTCTTCCGAATTTCTCACAAAATGATCGAGGCCAGTGCATGAAATATAGGGTTAAGTCTTGGAACTACCTGGACAGTCCAGCACTTAGTTATTGCCTGTTGCAAGGAGAGCCCTTCCATTGCTATTCCGGCATTTGAGAGAAAGTAATACCAAACATTGCGAGCTTCATATGATCTACAAAAAACATGCACTAATGTCTCCTTGTCTGGACTTCAGCAGCACAAACACTTCGATGGCATGAAAAAGCTGTCAGACCCTGTAAAATTTCACCTAAAACTCCAGGTTTTGTGATGGCAAGATAGGCTCCATGGTACAGAGTTTTTGGGTTTAACAGCTGGTAAGTAAAGGAAATTTTTTGGCAGAAGAAAACATTTCTGCAGCCCACTATGCGACCGCGAAATCACTCCGCGGGCCGCATAATGACCGTAGAGTGAAGCAGGAAACTGGGCAAGTGTTGATGGTATTGTTTGGTCAATTATGCGGTCGCAATATCATTTCGCTGGCCTCACATCGACCGCAGAACGAGCATGATGATTTTTCCAAGGGAGGTTTTGCGGCGCATTATGCGACCGCAGAACAGGTATACGGACCGCATATTTGCCGTAGAGTAGGGCATGAGTGGCCAGTTCGGGGGGCTATTTCCCTCATTTTGCGGACTGCAGAAGCATTATACGGTCGCATATGCGACCGCAGAAGGTGTTTTGGAGCTTCATTTTTTCTGGTTTTATAAACCCTACCCTATTATTATACAACATTGTTAAGGGTCATTTTAGAAGGATCAAACTTACATTTTAGAGATAGAGGAAGGTGGTTTAGAGAGAGGAGGAGTTCTAACTGATTTGATCATCAATCTTTGCTCAAACCTTCAATATTTCTCTAGGATAATTCACAAGGTCTTCAACCAAAAGGTAAGATTCTACACCATATCCCTTAATTTCGAAACTTAACTAAAGATGGGTAAATAGTAAAGCAATTCTTGGGTGTGGGAGTTGTTTATTTTACATGCATGTACCATCTAGGGTAGTGGAGAGATTGTTGAACTCTTTTGTGGGAACTTTTGGTAATGGGGTGAAAGAATCCACCATAGGAAGACCCTAAAGACTTAATGCACGCCTAGTGTTTGCTAAAATGCTCCAATGAGCTGATACCATGAATATTATCCTAATTTGTGCTATGTATTTAAATAGATCAAAATTGCTAGGATTTTCGGAACAGTGTAATGAATTAAGGGGAGCTCTTTCGAGGTATGAATGCTAAACTCTTATTCTAGTGTCGGAATTTCCGAACCCATGTAAACTTCTATCATGTATAGTCGAACTTGAAACGCTATTGATGTGGGATGTTCGAGCTAGTAAATTGATTTTCAAATTGCATAACGTGCCCGAACCCTTATGTGTTGAAGATTGTCTATTGTGACTTAAATATGTTAAACCCTTTGTGAGATGATGATATTGTATGAAATCAATGTGATTTAGCACTCATTTCTCCTATGATGAAACCTTATGAACTTACACTGCTAAGGCCAAAAGTGCTAAATGGTTGATTTGAAAGGGAACTCTTTTGTTCAAACTATTATAGTTTTGGGATCCTAAATTACGGTATTGTGGGTACATCTCCACCCGTATATATTGGGGTGAGGCGGCCGAGCCATTTTGTGTAGTGTTGTGATATTTTGAGTACACCTCTACCCGCATATATTGGGGTGAGGCGGTGGGACCGCATTTTGTAGTGTTGTGGTAAACATCCACCCGTATACATTAGGGTAAGGCGGCGGGGCTGCTTTGTGCAGGGTTCCTGGTATTGTGATTGCATCTCCACCCGCATATATTGGGGTGAGGCAGCGGGGCCACTCTAAGTAAAGATACTTGTAGAGGATCCCCGACTTGAAGTTTGTAATTGTTATGGAAAGCTATTACTATTGTTACGATATCTCATCGGAAGTCATATTGTACTTCCATGTCATTGAATAGGTGTTTGGTTTTCATACTAGTACTATTCGACATGTAGTAATGTCCCTTTTGCCGGGGGCACTGCATCTTTAATGGATGCAGGTGGTTCCACAGCGGAAGACATTGACCAGTGATAGCAGTATACTCTTCTCTTAGTTGACTTGATGAGCCTCAATTCATTCCGGGGTTGTGTATCTTTTGTTTCGTGTGTATTCTGTATTGAGGTATAGACGGAGCCTTGTTGCTGGCACTGTCATTGTACTCTTTTATGTCTATTAGAGGATCCGTAGACATAGTGTGGGTTGTGTGTTAGTGTGAGAAAGTTAAAGTAATGATGTCGTAATTGTATCTCATGCTTCGTTATAAAACTATGGTTGTGAAATGTATTATTTTGGAGACTTATAAATGAAGTATCTAATGGTAATAGCACTAGTGTTGTCCATGAATCCTTGTGGTATTAATTAATGAAGTGTATATTCTCTTTATTTGTTGGTGAGTTGGGTAAAAGGAAATCCAGTAGGCTTGCTTGGCGGGTTATCTTGGTTGAGCGTCGGTCGCGCTCCCCGAGGTCGGGGCGTGACAACTTGGTTTGAGAACCTAAGGCTTTAAAGTGTCCTAGGATGTCTTAGAGCCGTGTCTAGTAGAGTCCTTCTTATCAGTGTGTTGTCGACCACATCTATATTTAGGAGGCTACTTGGGCACTTAGGAATTTTACCTTTCTTTGATGTTCTCGATCGTGCGATGAAGCTGATTGTAAGATTGTTCCTTCTTTAACTCGTGCTTTACTCTAACTTTCAGTTCATGGCACCTAGGAAGAAGGCTAGAACTTTTGAAGGAGTTACTGTCACCCCACGAGTGGCAGTTGATTCGATATTTGATGATGCCGGTGAGCACCCGAGGGGTAAGGATATTTCCCCAATTGCTACACCACCTGAATCTACTATTCCTGCTCAGATTGCACTAGTTCCTACACTTACTGAGGGCGCAACGGTCCCTCCAACTGATATTCCAGCTCCACATCCAGCTCCAGTTTCTGGTTCCACTGTTTCTGATGGGGATCTTAGGGGAGCCATACAGATGTTAGCTCAGATAGTGGCCTCCTATGCCAAGAGATTAAATATTGCACCTGCTTCTTCTAGTTAGCCAGGGGATTCCGCTAGTTCTAGGGTGAGCAGGTTTCTCTGGTTGGATCTTCTAATGTTCACAGGTACTGATACTGAGGAGGACCTCCAGGACTTCATTTATGAGATGCACAAGACTCTCCAAGTTTTGCATGCTACTGAGACAGAGGGAGTGGAATTGGCCTCTTACCGCTTGAAAGGGGTGGCCTATTATTGGATTGAGATGTGGGAGGAGTCCCGTGATGAGGGTAGCCCTCCAGCGAGGTGGAGTGAGTTCACCGATGCTTTTATGGATCATTTCTTGCCTGCCAAGACTAAGACGGCCCATGTAGCTGAGTTTTAGAGCCTGAAGCAGGGTAGCATGAATGTGTCGGAGTACCATGTGGAATTTGCTCGTCTGTCCAAGTATGCTATTCACATGTTTCTTACTGTGGAAGCTAGCATGCACTGGTTTGTGCTGAGCTTTAGCCCCTTGGATATTAATGAGTTTGCTATGGCTGCCTTGCATTCTGATATGACCTATGGGAAGATGGTGGCATTTGCTCAAGCCACAGAGGATCGTAAACTGAAAAATAAAAGGGAGTGTGAGGGTAGCAGCAAGGCCCGGACCACGAGCAACTTAAGTGGTTCTTATGGTGGTGGTAGGTCGATATTTAGGGGAGGGTGGTTAGGGCTATCTCAGTCATTCGCTGAGTCTTCAATGAGTGCACCACCATCCAGGCCCAGTCAGGGCAGCAGGGACCCCACCAGCAGGGCCGGCCTGAGGGAGATTCCAGTAGCAGCGGAAGCCCCCATGCCCTAAGTGTGGGAGAATGCACTTTGGGGTCTGCTTCATGAACCTACCTATATGCTATGGGTGCAGAGTGAGGGGTCACAATTAGAGGGTTTGCCGCCCGTCCAGCCGGATCATGGGTAGAGGTGCAAAGTGCCTAGCTAGGTCTGTAGCTACAACATCCATAACACCTCCTCCAGCTTGAGGCACCCCAGCACCTGCAAGACGTGGTGCAGCTAGGGGTGGTGCACAGAGTTCGGGAAGACCTAGTAGATTTTATGCTATGCGGAGGCGTCGAGATTCAAATGCTTCTCCATATGTTGTCACAGGTATATTGACTGTCCAATCTCATTATGTATATGCTCTTATTTATCCGGAATCCAATTTGTCCTATGTCACTCCCTAGGTTGATATGGAATTTGGGATAGAACCGGAACTTCATGAGCCGTTCTCCGTATGTACTCCAGTTGGTGAGTCTATTGTGGTCGCATGAGTCTATAGAGATTGTGTTATCATGGTGCATGGCCGGGACACCATTGCTGATCTCATTGAATTGGGAATGGTTGATTTTGATGTAATAATGGGGATGGATTAGCTTTATTCATGTTTTGCCAAGCTTGACTGTTGAACAAGAATCGTTAGGTTTGAATCTCAAAATGAGTCAGTGATTTAATGGAAGGGGGATGATGTGGTGCCGAAGGGTAGATTTATTTCTTACCTTACGGACACGAAAATGATTAAAAATAGGTGTATATACCATTTGGTATGGGTTATGGACACCGATATTGAGGCACCTACACTTGAGTCTGTGCCTGTTGTGAATGAATTTTCGGAGGTCTTTCTGGATGAGCTCCTTGGGATCCTGCCAGACAGGGATATTGATTTTGGGATTGATGTGATGCCAGGCACGCAGCCTATATATATTCCGCCCTACAGAATGGCACCAGCAGAATTGAAGGAGCTAAAGGAACAATTGAAAGATTTGTTAGAGAAGAGTTTCATTCGGCCGAGTGTGTCGCCTTGGGGCGCATCGGTTCTATTTGTTAGAAAGAAGGATGGGTCACTAAGAATGATATGTATCTGCAACTCAACAAACTTACAATCAAGAATAAGTACCCATTGCCAAGGATAGATGATTTGTTTGACCGATTGCAGGGTGCTAAGTAATTCTCCAAGATCGATTTAATATTCGGGTGTCACCAATTGAAGATCAAGGAGCAGGATATTCCAAAAACAGCTTTCAGGACCCGGTATGGGCACTTTGGCTTTCTGGTAATGTCTTTCGGGCTAACAAATGCCCCCCCAAGCTTTCATGGATCTTATGATTCGGATCTTCAAACCTTTCTTCGACTCCTTCGTGATAGTGTTCATTGACGATATTCTGGTTTATTCATGGAGTCAAGAGGACCATGCCGATCATCTCAGGGCAGTTTTGTAGACTCTATATCAGCACCAGTTGTATGCAAAGTTTTTAAAATGTGAATTTTGGCTTGAATTTGTTCCATTATTGGGTCATGTCGTCTCTTGAGAAGGAATTGAGGTTGATCCTCAAAAGATTGCAGTTGTGAAGAATTAGCCTAAACCTACTACCCCAAAAGAGATTCGCAATTTCTTGGGCTTAGCTGGATATTACATAAAGTTTCTGGAGGGGTTCTCTCCACTTGCCTCTCCATTGACTAAATTGACGCAGAAGGCGATTAAGTTCCAATGGTCAGATGCTTGTGAAAGGAGCTTCCAAGAGTTGAAATCGAGATTAACTACGACACCGGTGGTGACTCTACCAGAGGGTACGAATGGATTCGTGGTATATTGCAATGCTTCAAAGGTCAAACTTGGGTGTGTATTAATGCAACATTGAAAGGTGACAACTTATGCTTATAGGCAACTAAAGAATCATGAAAAGAACTATCCAACACATGAATTAGAGCTTGCAGCAGTGGTATTTGCATTGAAGATTTGGTGTCATTATTTTAATGGGGTCCATGTGGATATATTCACGGGCCATAAGAGCCTTTTGTATATTTCAAAACAAAAGGAATTGAATCTGAGACAGAGAAGACGGCTTGAGTTACTCAAGGATTATAACATTGATATCCTGTATAATCTGAGGAAGGCTAATGTTGTGGCGGATGCTCTTAAATGGAAATCTATGGGTAGTTTGGCTCGCTTGGAGGCATATCAAAGGCCATTGGCCAAGGAGGTTCATCGATTAGCTAGTTTGGGAATTCGTCTTGCGGATTCTAGTGAAGAAGGAGTGATTGTGCAAAATAGGGCTGAATCATCGCTTGTTGTGGAAGTCAAGGAAAAGCAATACAACGAGTTGTTGTTGGTACAATTGAAGGAGGTAATTCAAAAACATAAGACCATGGCTTTTTCTCTTGGCATGGATGATCATACACTAAGGTACCAAGTCCGTTTATGTGTTCCAAATGTAGATGGTCTCTAGGAGGAAATCATCAACGAGGCTCACACTTCTAGTTATTCCGTGCACTTGGGCTCTGCAAAAATGTATCAAGATCTTAGAGATATCTATTGGTGAAATGATATGAAGAGGAATGTAGCGGACTTTGTGGCGAGATGTCCAAAATGTCAACAAGTGAAGGCCGAACACCAAAGGCCAGGTTGGTTGGCACAGAACATAGAAATTCCGATGTGGAAGTGGGAGATGATCCATATGGACTTTGGAGTAAGACTGCCTCACACTCCTCGCAAGTTCGACTCGATTTGGGCAATTATGGACTGATTCTCGAAATCAGCACACTTCTTACTTGTTAAGGCTAATGACACAGCAAAACAGTATTCTCAGTTGTATATCAAGGAAATAGTTAGGTTGCATGGCACTCCAGTTTCTATTATCTCAGATCGACGGGCATAGTTCACGGCTAATTTTTGGAAGAAATTTAAGCAATGATTGGGTACTCAGGTGAATCTTAGTACAGACTTCAATCCACAGACCGAAGGGCAGGCAGAGCAGACTATTTAGAAGCTTGAAGATAGGTTGCGCTCTTGTGTTCTTGACTTCAAAGGTAGCTGGGATGAAAATTAGCCGCTAATAGAATTTGCCTACAACAACAGTTATCATGCCAGCATTCAGATGGCACCGTTCGAGGATTTATATGGTAGGAGATGTAGATCTCCCATTAGGTGATTATCGCAGGGATTTGGAGTTCAAAGAAGATGATTGGGTGTTCTTGAAGATTTCTCCTATGAAGGGTGTAATGCGGTTTGATAAGAAATGGAAGTTGAGTCTGAGGTATGTCGGACCGTATAGAATCATTCAGAGGATTGGTCAGGTGGTATACAAGCTCGATCTACCACCTGAGATGTCATTAGTGCACCAAGTATTTCATGTGTCTATGTTGAAGAAAGTAGTTGGAGATCCGACACTCATTGTTTCGGTTGAGACTATCGAGGTTAATGAGGGATTGACTTATTAAGAGATTCCAGTTTCTATTATTGATCGGCAAGTACGAAAGTTGAGAAATAAAGAAATTGCCTTCGTGAAAGTGTTATGGCACAACCAGCAGATTGAAGAGGCTGCCTGGGAGGCCGAGGAAGAAATGAAGAAGAAGTACCCTTATTTGTTTTAATAGCTATGTAATCGTTCTATGAAACTGTTCCTTATGAATTACGTATCATTTGTACAACTTATGCTAAGGATGTTCCTCTTCTGGTAATATATTGCTTATGAGGTCACGTTTGGTGTTGTTTTTTGGTTATATTGCATCATCTGATTATGTATATGTTGTTAGAATTGGTTTCTGGGATTATCTAACACGTGGATAAGCCAGTTACAGGGGAGACTCTGGCAAAACATTAGAAAATTTAGGGAGATAGCCAAATTTTGAAACGGCTGGTGTGTGTGAATTAACAGTTGGGCCACGTTATGCGCTAATGGTGAATTTTGACCCTCATTCCAGCTTGAATGATCTTAAGTGGGAAGGATGTAGGGCCTCATAAAATTTCACCTAAAACCCAAGGTTCCGCGTTGGCGAGGTAGGCTAATATGTTTGGCGATAGCAGAAATTCTTTGAGCTGAAAAGTGTTGGTAGAAAAAGACATTCCTGCAACCCACTATGCGGCTGCAAAATCACTCTGCGGGCCGCAGAATGGCCGTAGAGTGAAGCATAAAACTTGGAAAGTTTGGATGGTATTGTGCGGTCAATTATGCGGTCACAAAACCATTTCGCGGGCCGCACATCGACCGTGGAAAGAGCATAAAGATTTTTCCGGAGGGAGGTTCTGCTGGTGCATTACGACCACAGAACAGGTCTACAAACCGCATAATGGCTGTAGAGTGGGGCTGGAGCGACCAGATCGGGGGGCCATTTCGCGGCCCATTTTGCGGACCGCAGAAGCATTATCCGGTCATATATGCGACAATAGAAGGTGTTTCAGAGATTCATTTTTTTTGACTTTATAAACCCGACCTCATTCTTATAAAACACTGTTAAGGGTCAATTTAGAAAATTCAAACTTACATATTAGAGAGAGAGGAAGGTGGTTTAGAGAGAGGAGGAGTTCTAAGTGATTTGATCATCAATGTTTGCTCAAACCTTGAAGATTTCTCTAGGGTAATTCACAAGGTCTGAAACCAAAAGGTAAGATTCTACACCCCATCCCTTAATTTCGAAATTTAACTAAAAATGGGTAATTAGCAAAGCAGTTCTTGGGTGTGGGAGTTGTTTATTTTACATGCATGTACCATCTAGGGTAGTAGGAAGATTGTTGAGCTCATTTGTGGGAACTGTGGGTAGTGGGGTGAAAGAATCCACCATAGGAAGATCTTAAAGACTTAATGCATGCCTAGTGTTTGGTAAAATTCTCCAATGAGCTAATACCATGGATGTTTTCCTAATTTGTGTTCGATTTTGTTGTGTCTCTACGTAGATCGAAGTTGCTAGGATTTTCGGAACTTTGTAGTGAATTAAAGGGAGCTCTTTAGAGGTATGAAGGCTAAACTCTTTTTCTAGTATCGGAATATCCGAACACTTGTAAAATTCTATCATGTGTAGTCGAACTTGAAACTCTATTGATGTGGGATATTCGAGCTAGTAAATTAATTCTCAAATTACATAACGTGCCCGAACCCTCATGTGTTAAAGATTGTCTATTGTGACTTAATTATGTTATACCCATTGTGGGATGAAGGTATTGTAAGAAATGAATGTGACTTAGCACTCATTTCTCATATGCTGAAACCTTATGAACTTACACTTCTAAGGCGAAAGGTGCAAGATGGTTAATTTGAAAGGGAACTCTTTTGTACAAACTATTATAGTTTTGGGACCCTAAATTATGGTATTGTAAGTACACCTCCACCCACAAATATTAGGGTGAGGTGGCGGGGCCTCTTTGTGTAGTGTTGTAATATTGTGAGTACGCCTCCACCCGCATATATTGCGGTGAGGCGGTGGGGTCGCTTTGTGTATTGTTGTGATATCATGAGTACACCTCCACCTGCATACATTTGGGTGAGGCGGGGGGCCGCTTTGTGTATAGTTTATGGTATTGTGATTACACTTCCAGCCGCATACATTGGGGTGAGGTGGTGGGGCCGCTCTGTGTAAAAGTAGTTGTAGAGGATCCCCGACTTGAAGTTTGTAAATGTTATTGAAAGCCCTTACTAAATTTATTGTGGCTTTAACGGCTAATTAATCCTTCTATTGTTGCCATAGCTCATCGTAAATCATATTGTATTCCCATGTCCTTGAATAGGTGTTTGGCTTCTCCTCCTAGTGTATTCCCAAGCAGTTTTGTCCGTGAAGTTACCTGTAGTCTCCAACATCTATTAAGGTCTATCTAATTCATCATGCATTACTGGAGGCTTAATATTCTCAATGATATGAATTTCAAGATCATGAGGTAAAATGTTCATAATCCTATCCTCATACCATTCTCCTTCCTCCACCACATCGTACACATTATGTATATCTTTATCATAATAAAAATCTGATGGAGTAATGAAATACTGCTTCTAATCCTGTCCAATTGTCAAACATGAAAAGTGGGGAGCCCATTCTTAATTGCCATATTATTTGATGGTCAACGTTATCTCTACATTCTAACATCTTTCTCCAAACATATGATCCATTTCTCCATTATACTACCATAGCATTTAACTTCTTGCAGTATTTTTGATGCATGAAAGAGCTCCATAAGGTTGGTTTAGTTCTAAATTCCACCAAAGTTTACAAAATAAAGCTTTGGAGACATCATGTAATGATCTAAGCTCTACCTCTCCTTCTTCACATGATAAGCTCAATGTATCCCAAGAAGCCCAGTGCATTCCTTTACCACCTACTGCATTACAACAAAAAAACTATGCAAACATCTTGTGCATTTTATTAATGACACATGAGGGAGGGTTCACTGCTGACAGCAAATGTAATGGCATGCTTTGCAACACATGTGTTACCAAAATTGATCGACCACCAATAGAAAAAGTTTACCTTTCCACGATTGCAGCTTGTCCAGAATTTTGTTGATGAGATTATGATAATAGTCCATTCTCCTTCTTGCATAAAATATAGGACATCCAATGCAAGATATGTGAAGGGGAATTCATGCCTACCTATCCCTGTGATTCTTTGGAACTTATTCACCAGTCATTGCTTGCTGAATGATGCATGAATACTGCTAAGTTAGCCTTATTGATCAATTGCCCAGAAGCCACTTCATAAGCACGTAAAACCTCCACGATCAATTGTAGTGAAGTTGTATCTGAGGATGAAAAGATTATGGTATCATCCGCATAGGCTAGACGATTTATCCTTGGACTCTATTTGGTAACCCAAACCCACAGAAGTAAGGATTCAATTGAAGTGCATTCAATCCCCTTGATAGTGCCTCAACAACTAGAATGAATAGAGTAAGTGACAAACGGTCACATTGTTTGACTCCTCTAGTGGATTTGAAGAATCCATAAGGCTGGTCACTGAGTACCAATTGTTTGCAACAATGCCATAAACAATCCCAATGAATCTCTCACAGAAGCCCATTTTCCTCAACACTTTGGTCAAGAATAGCCAAGATAGTTTATCATATGCTTTGGTCATGTCTAACTTGATCAGCACTTTTGGTCCTGCCCTTGTTCATTATCGAATGTCAATTATTATTTCTTGAGTGAATATCACATTCTCTACGATACTTGTCCCTTTAACAAATCCAGCATGTTCATCTGATATAAGTGTAGGTAACAAATTGACTACTCTTTCATGGTTAACCCTTGAGAACACCTTGTTGATGAAATTGCTAAGATTTATAGGTCTCTTGTCAGAATATGTGACCACTACCTTTTTCTTAGGAAACAGTA
This sequence comes from Nicotiana obtusifolia, assembly GCA_002018475.1. Taxonomy (NCBI): domain Eukaryota; kingdom Viridiplantae; phylum Streptophyta; class Magnoliopsida; order Solanales; family Solanaceae; genus Nicotiana; species Nicotiana obtusifolia. The sequence goes on along the minus strand of MCJB01017863.1, from coordinate 94,009 downwards.
CTAAGTTTGTGTGAGTGATAAATTTAGGTAGTTTCTGGCCATTGAAAAAGTCCCTTAATGTAGCATACACATCATCTCGTATGAACTCCCAGCAGCAATGAAAGAACTTTGTAGTGAAGCCATCAGGTCCTTCTGCACTTTCTCCATTTAACCCAAACTCAACATGCTTGACCTCCTCTTTTGTAGGTTGTCTTACCAGCTATTTGTTGTGCTCCATAGTGACCAAAGTGGGAATATGTTCAATGATCCAAAATGCAGCAGGGGTAACTTCTTTACGAAACTAAGCAGTTAAGAATCTTATTTCCTCTTCAGCCATTTGTTCATTGCCTTCAATCCAATTTCCTTCTGTATTGTGAATCCTCATCAGCTGCAATCTACTTCTCCTCCCATTCACTTGAATATGAAAGAATCTTGTATTGCGATCACCCTTTTTAAACCAGGTCATACCCGATTTCTGCCTCCAAAATTGTTCCTCAACTGGTAAGAACATGATAAGTTATGCTTGTAATTTATGAAGTCTTTCTCCATTAGTCTGCATATGATAGAGTTCAAATTGAGATTCCTGCACAATTACCACCTTCTCTATGCTAGCAATTTTCTGGAAGATATCTCCATAAGTTGCCTTATTCCATGGTGATAATGCCTTCTTTAACTTCTTCAATTTGTAATTGAATATGATAAAGGGATTAGTACTAATATCAAGCTGCCGGTTTTCCTTCACTACATCTTGAAACGTCGCACGCATGATCTGTCTAAAAGTTTAGGAATTTGAACTGCTTATTAAATGGAATAACATCAGGATCGCAGTTGATTAACAAAGGGCTATGGTCAGATCCAATTTCTTACAAGTGCGTGATCTCCACCGCTAGAAATAACTGTTGGAATTCTACATTGGACAACTCTCTACCCAGCCTTTTAAAGATTCAATCATCCTCATCTCTGCCATTCCACCATGTAAAAATTCTTCCTTTGAAACCAAGATCATCTAAGTTTCACGTACTTATACAGTCCCTTAAGTCATCTACTTCAGTTAAAGCTACTGGCAGTCAACCAAATTTCTCCTCGACGTCCTAAATTAAGTTGAAATCCCCACCAATAATCCATGGAGCTCTTATGTTGCTAGCCAAATCTTATAGTGTATCCCATAATTCTATTCTCTCTATGGCATCTTGCATACACTAATGAAAGTATGATCACTTTCTGGGAATTTAAATCAAACAACTCATATCCCATAATTCCACTTTCCTTGCTTGTTGCAGTGGTTCCATCATCCCCATAAATCTAAATTGATATTGTTTGTGCATTGTAATAAGTCTTTCAAAGGCTTTCTTGGTTTTCTGAGACCTAATATTCCAAATGATAGCATTCATATCTAAACTTTGGATTTAGAGACTGTCCATCTTGTTTGCACTGCAGTGCAAGGGACACTAGTATTTTCTTTTTGTTGTCTCTTCTTGCCTTTGCCAACAAACTTAACTTTCTCTATTTTCCTTGGGGATAGATCACCTTGCCTTGCCACATTCATGAAGTTCTTGACAGTTGATTCCTCCTCCATGTCGTTTCCGCTCTTGCATCATTCTCTTCTTCTGGAGTCATTTGTTTCTGCTTTGTTATCTGATTCTTCCAAGGTCTAGGGACTACTGCCTTAGATACCTTTTAATCCATAGGAGCTGGGACTACACCTATTACCTTCTTTCCAGCAATGTTAGTGTCCTTAAGCATCAAATGAGGCCTAGGGTTTACTATAGCTGGGGTTGCAGCAGGTTGTTTAGGGCTAGGGTTATATACTTGAGTTTGTTTTGGTAAATTTGAGCTTTTGGGATTATCTGGAGGTTTAGGACTTAGCTCAGCATCTCTCTTAACACATGTTTCCACGACTGTGCCACCCCTATCATCTGCAGGATGTTCATCTATAGGTATTACTTCCTCAGCATGATTATCTTCATCAACAAATTGCGCCAATTCTTCTAAATGTTCACCACGTGATTGAATACATCTTCTACATCTAGCTGCTAATCTTCAAATTGAAATTCACCTTCTTCCTCTGATTCTCTTTCCACCTGCTCACTCCATAATCGTCCTATGTGAAAATTTTTCAGTAACTACAGTCTGTGAAGGAACCTCTTGGCAGGACTAATTAGTTTTGGCTAGTTGATGCAAATATGCTCCATTTTTATCCTTCTTAACACTATTAGTATTGTCTTCATTACCTTGAACTGCTTTGGTAGGTATAAACGTCCTATTCACCCATTGAGCTATTGATTCTTTTGTACTTCTTCAGTAGATACATTCACGTTCTTCCTAGGACTAGCATTCTATCCTTTATCCAGCTTTTCATTCCCAGTAGGAGCAGACATGAAGACAACAACCGCTAGGTTCAATCTCCCAGTTTCAATAGGTATAGTTCTAGGGCTTCTTTGAGGAGCAGTTGTCTCCACAAAATCCAACTGATTATTATCCACATTGAGCTGGTATAATTCTATGTAGCTCTTGTAATTCTGGCCATCCATAAGAGAACTTACCCACAACTGCATATTGTAACCCCTCAATGACGTTCATACGATGAACTTCTGCTTCTGTAAATTTAACAAGAGGTTGTCCATGCAAGAAAGTAGGTCGTTTAAATAGTATTGGGTCAAAAGTAGCCTGGGCAGTCAAGTTTACGTGCATGGGCGAGTTTAAAGAAATAGGTCTAAGGATTTTTTAGTTGTCTAGGGTTGGATTTGTTGTTGGATTGGTGTTTGACGGCTGTGAGTTAGTTGTGGGAGGTAGACCAACCTCCAACAGAGGCTGGCCGTCGGCCATATTGGCCATTAATAGGCTGTTGCCGGTGTTTGTCCTAGTTTTGCCCTAAATCGCAGGAGAGAGAAGATAGCAAAAGTCTTTCTTTCCGGACTCCCATCCTCAGAGACTTGATGATGTTATGTACGCATATACCTATGCATGATATGACACTTATATGCATATGCATGACATTATAAATGTTTCATGATTTACAAAGCCGTTCAGACATACAAGTTGAGTCCTTTACTCTATTTTTCTTTCATGTCCTTTATATACTGCTTTTCATGCATTACATATTTGGTACTTTATTTATAATAACGTCCCTTTCACCTGGGGAAGCTACGTTTCATGCCCGTAGGTCCCGTAAGATAGGTTGACAATCTTCCTAGTAGGCTATCAGCTTAGCGGAAGGTGTTGGTGCATTCCACTTGCTCCGGAGTTGCCTATTTGGTCAGTATGCTTTCGACATGTAATGATTGATATGGCGGGGCCCTCTCCCGACCTTTATGACGTTTATGTACTCTTAGAGGCTTGTAGACAGGTGTCATGTATATGGATACTTGTATGGCCTTGTCGGCCTATGTTGAATGTACAAATGATCATGTCGACCTTATAGGCTCGTATGTCATATGTATAAGTTTGTATATCATGCTGGGTCATCCAATGTCAAGTATTCCCTTATGTTATATTCTGGTTATCTCATGACGACTCTTCTATCCCATTTACCCATGATGCTATGATAAGAAAGATACGTTACATTGGTACTCGGTTGAGTAAGGCACTGGGTGCCCTTCGCGGTCCTCAGATTTGGGTCGTGACAAGCAAGCCATTAGAGCTGTTATGTTCTAAGGAGTCTACAAGTTTCACGCCCCGAATTCAGGGAGGCGACCGGCGCTCAACCGAGTGAATCCGACCGAGCAAGCCTGTTAGATTTCCTTCTACCCAAACTCATCCACGAATAAAGAGGAGATACACTCCATTAATCAAACACATAAAAGATTTCATTAACAACTCCCATTTCATTTCCATTAGCAGCTTCATTCATAATTTCAAAAATATTACAAGTTTATGGATATAATAAAAAACATGTTTCCTGAATACCAACATTTCTAGTTGAATTCCCCCCATCAAACACCACCCACAACCTGTCTATGGAGCCTCTATGTACAACAGAAGAGTAGTATGGAAGTGCTGGTAACAAGGCCCTGTCTATACCTCAAAATACATAGTACAACATCAAATGGCATCAGGCCCGGAATAGAGTAGGGCTCACCAAAACCTGCTGAATAGGGGAGTTACTTCTAGCAAGTACCAAGGCTGCCCGCTGATGAACCACCAACATCTATTGAAGATGCAGCGTCCCCGGCAAAAGAGACGTTAGTACATAAGGAATAGCACTACTATGTAAAACTAAAAGTCCTTTTTCAAAATGGAATGCAAATATAAGAAAGGGAAAAACCATAGAAATAACAAGTCAAAATAAACAATATCCAAATTCCCAATTAAAACATAATAATTTTTAAAATGCGAAAATAATATATATTTTTGGTTGGGAGATCATTAGCACCGATATACCACCGTTTTTTTAGCATGGAGTCCGATCACGCCAGAGCGGCTAGGCCATCTGCCCACGAACAATGTGGTTTGACATGTGGTGCGAAAGAAATGTGTTACCAAGAGTAGTACCACCATGTGCGCAACAAGGCCTCCGATCTCCACCAGATCAGCTAGGCCGCCTTGCCACATATGCCGTGTGGGTTGACTTTTCCAAATCACAGCTATTTTCAATCTCATCCCAAATAAGGAGAATAATCGCAATCCCCTCTTACACCGGCACATAAAGTTTCGGGTATCGGCCTTATGACCCACCCTTCCTCGGTTTACTAATGATACTCCCTAAAATAATTTTGGCTTACACACAAGGAAAACAAAAACACAAATATATTTACCTCATCATCTTTTACATTGTATATATCTCCACTAGTATTTTCAACCAATCACGACAACAATATTTCCTTGGCTCTTTTGGCCATTCACGAGATTCCTTATTCAAGGCATAATGGCCGTATTTCAAATTCCACACTTTCATATCTTTCCTTCCATAGATTGTCATCATAAATATCAACATATATAGTATTCCGGAAATCACAACTTTAAGTTCGTTAGAAATAAAGGCTATAAACATAATAGATTTCTTTCCTAGAAATGGAGTAAAATAATTGGCAGTCAAAGTGCAAGTTAAAATATCATAAACAAGTAGCACACCATTTATTCTTGAAATACTTTTCCCAAAAGAGGGCAATACACAATTTCCAGCCACGAATATGTAAGGACACAAAACACATTTAAAATACTTACAAAGCGGAGCATTAGTTAAAACAGCCACATATGGGCGTGACTTGAGTACATAAGATTTTAGGAAATTCTATTTTTGAAATAATTTTGGAACAATTGAATCACACGTCATCTTATTTCATTGGCACCACTAGCCACAAGTATAACTTTCATTCTTGGCACGGTGGCCACACCTTATGTCATTAATACTCTTATTTCATTTTCAAGCATCTTTAAAGATTATCAACAACAAGACATTTTCAATCAAGACCTTAAGCTCATTCGGAATAGTCAAGTTTATAAGGAATAAACCGGAACGTAAGAATTAGGAACTTGGGCCAACCATACTTGAAACTTATGGGAACACTATAAAATTCGACTCTGAGAGAGTAGTTTAGCCAACATACCTTGTTTGAGCTTTTCTTAAGTTACTACAACATCCCAATACTTCTAGCAAGAAAAATCTATAGGAAGATAGCGAAAATCGGATAATAATTAGAAGGACTCATATGGTGTAACACTCTTAGAAATTTTGTCAAACACGTAGTATGCAATATAGACAATAAATCTCTAAAATGGTAATCCCTTCCTCCCTCAACCAATTTCAACAAGAAACTACCTACACTAGTTCATTACCCTCACGTACTACAAGCTATTGATACATGCATGGCCTAATTCCAACTCTATAACCTAATTAAACATATGAAAATTGCATAAAGGTTTTAGGATAAGGTCTTACCGGGGTATATGATGGTCTAGTGAATGGCTTTTGAATTCTTGAAGATTGGTGCAAGATTGGATGATTAAAATGCTAGCTTTCCTCCTTCTCTCTCTAAAATTCTCTCACCTCTCTCTAAAATCATCAGATAATCGCCCCAAAAATAAGCCCCAAAGTCTATTTATTAAAATGGAGTCGGGTTATAAAAATAGGAAAATGGACCCTCCAAACTCAGATCTGCGGTCGCAGAACTGACTGCAGAACAGGTATGCAGTCCATGAAATGGAACGCAAAACTGATGCCAAAAAACAAGAAACGGTCCAGATAGGTCGGTGACCGGTCTATAGTCTGCAGACCACTTATGCGGTCACAGAACAGACCGCACAATGACCCAACAAAATTCTTCAAGCCTAATCAGCGACAAGTCCGTACCATGGGCCCTCAAAACATGTTAGCCTACCTCGACAGCACGAAACCTTAAATTCCTTTGCGAAATTTTACGGGGCCTTGCAACAAGCCGTTTCTTGTAGAGTGTTGTTTATGGGTGTGTTGTGCGCCACACTTATAAGTAGGAGGCTACAGGCCACATTCTCTAGATCGTGTGGTAGAGCTCAGTTGTAAGAATTCAAACTCCTAAATTCTATTTTATTCGCAATAAAGCGACACCTATATCCAGAAAGACAGTTGGTAAGAGATTAAATGTGGCTTTGAAAGGGTTGAGTCAGAGGAACTCAATTTTGCATCATGCTTATGATGAAAAATTGAGAGGTTTTCAACAGACATGTGTGTACCTTAACGTGTAAGCTTCTTAATAAGGAGCCCTAAGGAAAGAAAGTCTATCCACCCATATGGTAAAAAGAAATAAAGGAAACAGAAGGTAGATACAAGTTTCAGCAAGTAAAAGAATCAAGGTGAAGAAGGGTACGAGGTACCCAATTAGTGAATATTATCAGTATTTACAATTCAGGTCGAGAAATATAAGTACTCTAAGTTACCTTCAACAGTAATAGAGGTATGTACAATTGGCCACACCCTTCTCAGTTATACCCTATGGGAGCTAATAGATATAGTTTAAGAGAAGGGTTTGATATCAAGATCCAGCTTGGGTTAGAGTAACCCAAATTGGTGGATGGATTGTTAGCATTAGCTGGCATTTCTAGAGGACATTGCAAATATGATAGTAGTTCTCCTTGTGAGACACCAAAGTAGTGCACTTTAGAATATGTACATATGAATACTAGAATGTTTAGAAAATTTAAAAGATAAGCACTGGAATCCTAGAAGTGATCAACATTTATCTTAGTATGGCTCCTGTCCCTATTAAAGAGAGAATGGTAGGCAAGCTGAAGAGCCAGTGAATGGGGCAAGGAGAGCTAAAAGTGAAAGAATATTTGGTTGAAGTTTTCAGAACAAGGTGACAGACAGAAATACTAGCTGGAGAATAAGAAGAGAGTAAATAAAGCTTTTTGATAAGATACGATAAATGGCTGATAACGGTAAATCAAAATATGACAGGATGGCATAGTCTATATTCAAAGAAGGAAAGTACAAGAGGAGACAGACCTTGAGACAATAAAATAGTATAAACCATAAAGTCATATTCTCATTTTGAGAAATGAGTTGGAAATTCCAAAGTGATTACCAGAAGGATATGTTAGAGACCAGAATAATAGAAATTAATTTGGCCTAGTAAACAAGATGAAACCGAACATGAGTTAAGGATCTGAGGGTTCGATAATAGTCGTCATCGTGAGAATTTCAGAGATCGCATTCCAACGATAATAGAATGGACAACGAAAGAATAACCTTTAAAGTTCATTCAAGAAGACGCTTCCCTAAAGTAAGCATAGTGAGCAGAGTTAAGATTAAGGGACTAAGTGTGAAAATTACACTTGGTGTCACCCTTGTGCGTAAGAAATTCAGTTATCCTTCGTACAGAAAGGTTATCGCAAGGCGAGTAAGATGTTAGTGGAGATGTGAAAAGCGACCGAAGATGGTAAGTTAACTATGGAATAGTAAAGGCAGAATGCGGTAAAAACATGAAAGGAATAAGATTGCATTTATTCAGATCCTACATATATGTTACGACTCTAGAACATTATGCAAACACGACGCCGGGGAGAGGGAGTAAAGTTTCCATCCGGGATGTTATTGATAAATAAGTACGAATGAACACTTGATACATAAGGAGCCTGTGCGAGAGATAATTTAAAACAAAGGAAATAACCCAAGAGAGATTACGGGAATGTAGAAATGAGAATGGACCAACGAGTAGTTAGTAGTTGATTTAAGAAGAGTCTAGTTTTTGCTAGACAAGAGGATTTAGATAAATCAACAGATCGTGCAAGATAAACGTAGTGAGACCAACATAAAAAATTCAGTAACGCAAATATGATGTCATCGTGATCATTGAGAAATATTCATATAGGAGCTGGGGTAGTTAAAGGTACCGTATAAGTGGAAATAAAAGAAAGTGCCACTGGGGAGACAATAAAAATTCAGTTAAGAAGCAACCCTATAAGCATAAGGGCGCGGAGTAAGTAACTAAGGATAGTTATAGGCGAGAAAGAACTTCAAAACTTCCTTTGGGTATATGATGTAATAAGCTCACAGCCTTACAGGAGTCAAAGGGTCTTCCCTAAGTATTACCACGAAAGACTAGCTGAGAAATTAAGGAAGAAGGCTTCAACCTAAGCATAGTGACCTAAAGAAGAAATAATCTTGTAGTCTCACCACAACATCGTATGCGCTCCATAAGAAAGTGGAACCTATCAAGACTAATGAACGGTAAATAAATCAAAAGTAATATCGAGATCATATGGGTTGCATGGAATTCCAATATGTGTATGCGCGAAGATAAGCCAAATGTTCATGCAAAAAGTGCCAGAACAACCAGGAAAAGTAATTGCTCACATTTAAAGACAACTGAGAAGGCAAAAAAGGAAATTTATGGTGGTAGCAAGTTAAAGGAAGGTTGCGAGCAGTATAAATAGATATGTGTAGGTCGCACGCTAAAGTATGGTAGCGACAAGATTTTAGGTAGATAGGAGTAAGGATAAGAAAAGGTGAGCGAAAAGAATAGGTAAGACTTTGGAATTAAGCCCATCAAAACAAGAGAGTTGATGGTTTCCGTAAGTTATAGAAAGCTCAATATAGCATAAATGAACTTAACGGAGTTTAAAACCAGGGGAATTTAGAAGAGATTGAATGCTGCCCTGGTAGTAGAATAAGGGTGTAACGATTCAAAGAGAATGGATTTCATGAATTGCACGAGATTAGAATACTCCCTACAAGATGAATCACGTTAGGATGCTATGAGATATGGTCATCGAAGTATATTATCGTCCCTAGCTGGATCAGGCAAATCACTTCAAATGTTTCTTTATGAGACTTGAGCCCTAGTGACAATGTATTACGTAGAGGTTAGAAGTTATCAGTAGTAAATTATATGTCATGACCCAAAATCCAACTAGTCGTGATGGTATCTAACCCAACCCGCTAGGTAAGCCAATTAACAACAATCCAATGCAAATGAGATTTAGTGGGAAAAATAAATGATGAAATAACTAAATTTTTATACAACTCCCCAAGGACTGGTAGTACAAATCATAAGCTTCTAAAATTTAGAGTTTACAAAGCTGGTATGAAATAAATACACCATCTGTTTGAAATATACATAAACAAATATACAAATGTAAAGTTACCAAGAACAAGAGGCAGTTATAACCGGAACGCAGGTATATCTTCAATACAGCAACATCAACTCCAAAATCTGCACGTAAGGTGCAGAAGTGTCGTATGAGAACAATTGACCCTATGTACTCAATAAGTAACATACCTAACCTTAGGTTGAAAGAAGTGACCAATTTGAATAAACGGTCAGAGTCCAACACCAATAGCCAAGAATAACTCGTAACAATACAATAAAATTAGTACAAGAAATAACTCAACGATTTGATGCTTAACTCCTTCACAGTTACGGAATGTCAGCATGCTTTTCAGGTATAGCAGTAAAACCCAACTCTTTCATCGAAATCACCAAAACATGAGTATATTTGAAAAAATGTGATTTTTCACGAAAACTTTTAACAACAGATAAGATATTTTATTATTATATAGCAAGAGGAAAGTACATCTTTATAACTACATGTCGATGTCATGATAAGTCATGAATGGCACAATACCATATAACATGAGGAAATCCATCTCTATGCCCCCATGCCAAGTATGCATGTCAAATGTTATGCATCACAGTGACCAACCCATGTACTCACACTCTCAGAGTACTCAATCTCACTGTCTCATTCTCAATCACTCGGCACCCGGTCACTCAGCACCTGCGCTCACTACTGGCATGTCAGACACCGGAGGGGCGGATCCTCCCTAAGCGCTAATATAAGCCAACATGGCATGCTGCGGAATGCAACCCTATCCAATAATGAGTCAATAAATCCTGCTGCAGCGTGCAACCCGATCCCATAAATGTCACTCACAACTCGGCCCTAATGCCCCAACTCAGTCATCAATCTCGTTAGTCTCTCAGGCTCACTAATTTCATGCCTACTAGCCCAAACTATAATCACGTGATGTAACAACAAATAATAACAGAGACTGAGATATGATATGCAAATAAATGAATATGATTGAGTATGTAATTGCAATTTATGAAAATAACTCAACAACTGAGATGACCTCCGTGGGTCCCAACATAATAAGCATATAGCCTAAACATGAGTTTTAACATGATTCACAGCTCATATAATCAGACAAGTTGGGAGAAATGTAGGTAATAAGATATAACAGCAACAAATCTGGCCAAAGTCTAATAGTCGGCTAGATTCATGATTTCCTCGATGTACGCACACACGCTCGTCACCTAGCATGTGCGTCACCTAAATACATCTTTTATAACATAGTTCCCAGGGTTAAATACCCTCAAATCCATGTTTAGATATGTTAGTTATCTCGAACAAGCCGAATCCAATACCGAGCAAGTCAAACTATACTCAAGAAATGCCATCCTGTGTACTGACCTCCGAATGGCTTGAAACTAGCCAAAAGCAATGCAAGAAAAACAATTATTTCCAAAGGAAACAAACCCAATCGATAAATGTTGAATTGTTAAATCAAAGCGCAAAGTCAACCAAAAAGTCAAACCCGGGACCGCACCTCAAAAACGCATAAATCCCACAACCCATTCATCTATGAGTCCAACCATACTAGTTTCACTAAAATCCGACTCCGAATCGATGTTAAAAACTTAAAAATTTATTTTATGAATGTTTTGAAAAAAACCCCAAATTTCTCTTTGGAATCATCAATCAAATACTTAAAACAAAGATGGAATCAAGAAATAAAATCAATACAGAGTATAAAGTACTTACCCCAATCCATGTGGTGAAGATCGCCTCAAATATCACCTCAATCCAAACTCCATAGCTCAAAATGTGCTTAAATACCTGAAACCTTTTGAAATAGAGTACTTAAAGGTCTACTCCAGGTATACTCCGGACGCGGAAGGACCATCGCGTTTGCGATGCACAAAAAATCACCGGCACAAAAAGACCCTACTCGTTCGCGGTATAGACCTCGCGAACGCGATGTACAACAGATCTTAACCTCCGCGAATGCGACTGCTACTTCGCGAATGCGAAGATATTTCCTCCTATTCCCAGTTTCTCAACTCAACTCTATGCGAATGCGAGCTTAAGGACGTGAACGTGATGCTCAAGCCTCACAAAGGTATGCGAACGTGATAACCCAGTCGCGAACACGATGAAGGAAAACACTAGCTCCTATAATATACTACACGATCGCGATCGTAGAGAACGTCTGAATCACCAGAAATCAGCAGTGCCAAAGAACATGGAAATGTTCCGAAACTCATCCGAGCCCCTCGTTATAACTCGTAAAATTTCACCTAAAACCCGAGCTTGGTCACGATGGTACGAATTTTTTGGGTCGAACAGTGCGCTAGGGAGTTAAAGGAAAATGTTGGTAGAAAAAGACATTTCTGCTGTCCACTATGCGGCCGCAGAATCACTCTACGGGCTGCAGAATGGCCATAGAGTGGAGCAGAAACTTGAGCAAAATCTGTGGTCCATTATGCGGTCAATTATGCGGCCACGAAATTACTTTGCGGGCTACAGATTGCATTATAGGATCGACATGAGGAATTTCTACAGAATCCATATGCAAATTGCAGAATGGCCGCATACCCAGGCAGGGCTCCTAGTTTTGGAGGGCCATTTAACAGCCCATTTCATGGACTGCAGAAGCATTATACGGTCGCATATGTGACCGCAGATTCTGTTTTAGAGCTTCATTTTTTTGGTTTTTATAACCCAACCCTATTTCGTTATATAGACTCTATGGACCATTTCTTAAGTAAGAACCTGACATTTTGAGAGTGAGAAAGTGCTGTAGAGAGGGAGAGAGTTCCTCAACCAATTGATCCTCAATTCTTACTCAAATCTCAGAAAATTAACAAGGAAAACACACTAGGTTTTCACCCTAGAGGTAAGATTCTACACCATGACCTTCTATTTTGAAATTTAGCTAAAAATAAGTAAGTAGTAAGGTGATTCATAGGTGTGGGATTTGTTCCTCATGCATGCATGTATTATCAAGGGGTGTGGGATGTTTATTGGCTAAAAATAATAGATTATTGGTGGATGACGGAATCAACCATAGTAGGGACTTGAAACCTTAATGCACACCTATTATTTGATAAAACACTTAAATGAGCTGGAACCATGATCATCTTCCTAATTTTTTGTTCAATTTATTACATTTCTGAAATAGATCGAAGTTGCTAAGATTTTTGGAACATGTTAGAGTCTAAGGAAGCTCAAGTGAGGTATGTTGGCTGAACTCTTCCCTTAGAATTGAACCCCACAATGTCGTTGTAAGTCCAAGCTACTCGTTATGAATCAATTATTCCAAATAGATTTGGTGTCAAAAGACTTTTGTGTTCAATATGTATTCCAAATGCTCTTGTTAAGTTGTACTACTATTTGGCAATGTGTTCAAAGTATTGGTTGCTTAACTAAATGCTATGGTTTCAAGTTGCATTTCAAATGATAGCTAATGCCAATTGCGTAAGAAATCTCAATGCACTTAAGACTCTTGTTTGCTCATATGTATGCCTAGTGTCTTGAACGCAAATGCCTTGTTGTTGAAAATGCATGATGATGGTTGAAAGTGAAAGGGTGAGCACGATATATAAAATACAAAATACAGCCAACACGCCACACAAAAAGGGGATATTACAATTGTGACCACTAGTGCCAATGAAATAAAAAGATGTGAAAGAGGTATGAAATGGGATGATTGATAGAAAGGATGATATCTCGGATGAGGCGGCCTAGCCGATTGGGTTGTGATCGGACACCAAGCCACACACATGGTGGTGATTCTGTTGGAAATTGAAATTGAAACTGTGATTTTGGTTGATGTCTCGTATGAGGCGGCCTAGCCGATCGGGTCGTGATTGGATGCCATGTCGCACACATGGTGGTGACTGTGTTGGAAATTGAAATCAAAATTACGGTGGCATATCGGTACGAAAGATCTCCCAACGTAAAAAATGGAAATCACTCGAAAACTTGTCTTGTTCCTAACTTGATGTTTTGGGTATTGTTTAAGACTCCCTTTAATTTTATGATTGTTCATTCTTGTTTTATTATTCGTTCTATTAAGAGGGTGCTTAGTCATTCATACTAGTACTATTCCACATGTACTAACGTTCCTTTTGCTGGGTGCGCTACGTCTTTAATGGATGCAGGTGGTTCCACAGTAGGCGGCTTGGATCGTTGATAGCGGTACATCCTCTTCCCAGCTGACTTGGTGAGCTCCACCTCATTCAGGGTCATATATCTTCCGTCCTTATGTATTATGTTTTGAGGTATAGCCGGGGCTTTGTTGCCGGCACTATCATTGTACTCTTTTGTATCAATTAGAGGCTCCGTGGACATTGTGTGGGTGGTATGTCGGTGTTAAGGAAGTCAAACTAGTAATATTGATAACTGCATCACACGTTCCACATCAAGCTATGAAAGTGTATGTATTCTGAAACTTATAGATGAGGAAACCGCTAATAATTAATTGGTGTTGTTGTTCACATGAATCTCCTCACTGTCTAATTAATGAAATAGACCTTCTCTTTATTCATAAGTGAGTTTGGGTAGAAGGTATTGTATAGGCTTACTCGGCCGGGTTATCTCGGTTGAGCGCCGGTCGCGTTCCCCGAGGTTAGGGCGTGACACTCGGGACCCCATCCGAACTTATCAATAAGTCCCATAACATAACACGGACCTACTCGTGGCCTCAAATCACACATAACAGCGTCAAAACCATGAATCGCACCTCAAATCGAACTTAATGAACTTTTGAACTTTCAACTTCCAAACTCGTGCTGAACCATATGAAACCTACCTTGCATGACCAAAATTTTTCACACAAGTCCCAAATGATATAATGTAGCTATTCCAATCCCCGGAAAACCAATTCAAGCCTGATATCATCAAAGTCAACTCTCGGTCAAACTTATGTACATTCCAAACCTTCAAATTTCCAACTTTCGCCAAATAGTGCCAGAACCTTCTAGAAACATCCGAGTGAAATTTTGAAGAATATATATAAGAAAAAAAGTCTGGCAATACGAGAGAGAAAGAGAGATCGAGCTTGAAGCTCATCGCTAATGGCGATGGCTACACCGGCCGGCGATACACCGGCTGGCGACCCCTCGTCTTCAACTCCCCAACCCCTCTCAACAAAACCTAGCAACCCACACCACTAGATTATAGTCATCTTCTCAAACCATCAACCCTAAATTTGAACATGACGAACCCTAAATCAACAACCACAATCAAACCAATACCCCTCAAAAAAGTTTCTTTTCTACAAGGACAACCATTCGTCAAGTTCACGAAAGCTGAGGTCGACAGAATAAACCAAATCGAAGGGCTCCAATATGCAGTAATCGACAAGTTCTCATACGGATGGCCAGATATTCAATAACTCCGAAGAATAATCCTTGCGCAATGTGGAATTAAAGGCAATTGCAACATCGGGCTTCTCAGGGACAGACATGCACTCATTCGTCTGACACTCTGGCAAGATTTCATCAACTTTACCTCCAAAGCAGTCTATTATCTGAAAGGAAAAGACAGATTTGAGTACCAGATGAGGACTTTGATTTATGATGCCAAGTTCAAGGAAAAAGAAAAAACATCAAAAGCGAAGGCTTGGATATCATTCTCAAACTTACTTCCCACGTACTATGTCAAAGAGTGCTTGTTCTCTCTAGCCTCTGCTATTAGGAAACCTCTTCACTTAGACACTGCCACAATCATTAAGACCCGCTCAAGCTGTGCAAGAGTCAAGGTGCTCGTGGATTTACTGGTTGACTTGCCCAAAAAAGTTCGCATGGACATTAAAAATAAAGCAACCGAATATGTCAGAACAGAATGGGTTAAAATTCAATACGACTTTATTCCCAAGTACTGTAGGCAATGCAAACTACAAGGTCATGACATGTTGGAATGCTGGAAGCCGCATCCAGAATTGCTAACTTCACAATTAGCAGAGCAAAAGAGTGATAAAACAAGCACAGTGGAACTCAATAAACAGCAGGGGAAGGAAAAGGCTCCTCTGATGATACTGTCAAGTGGCAAGGTAGTGGGCAATGCTGGCCCTCAATGGAAGGAAGTCAAGGACAACCGGGCACATAAGCAAGTTAAGCTCAAAACAGGACATGAAATGATAGCACTCGAAAAGGCTGCTCAACAGACACAAACATCCAACAAATTTAACATGCTGAACATGGAGATAAGCAATGACAACATAAACATCCAACAGCTAGAGATGAAGAAAGCAGCTGCCCAGAAGAACACTCACAACACAAGCCCAGCACCACACTCAGTACAAGAGCCCTCAAGCTCTGCAGTAGATACACACCATTTACTAGCAGTCACAGTTTTGAATAACAAAGAAAATAAGCAAACAACTGCAGACAACAAAAAAGAAGCAATAATTGAAGGAATGCAACACCATACAGAAACAAGGACAACAATCACAAAGGAATCCACTTCCCAGTGGGTACAGAAAAATTTCAATACGAACAAGACCACAGTATCATTCCTTAACAAGAAAACCTATCATATGTCACTCTAATTGAGAAATCAATAGCCAAAACAAAAGCCAAGAAACCAGAAGAAATAGAATCTGAAACACAGCAAGAAAGTTCAAAAAGTAGTTCTGGGACACTATGGGCAGATCAAATGGAAGAAGACTCAGAAGAAGGGGAAATACCAGAAGAATTGCAAAGTGAAGAAGAGGGAACAATGGGAGCAACTGAGGAGGATGTTCAAAGTGAAAAAGAAGCTGACAACAATAATGCCACTTTGAGGAAAAAAAACAACATACAAGAAAACCACCAAGGAAAGCTAATGACAAACATAAGTCAAGACCAAGCCAATTTTTAACCTCAACCAGAAGAAGACACAATACAAAAGGGCAACTGGGACCCTAGATCAGCATCAAAGAAAGGAGCAATAGCAACACAGCTACAAGAAATCGTTCGAACAAAAAACTCTAACACTGCAGCAGTAACAAGGAATGAGGAAAAGCACAAGGAGCATCCCGGCAAAGACTTAGATGATGAAACCACGGTTCAGAACTTCATCACCATGGCCAAACAAGGAGACCTCTCACCAACTCAAATAGCCAAAGTGAAATCAGCAATCAAAGGTAAGAAAAAGCAAAGCAAAGACAATAACAACTTCTCTGCAGCAGGGGTTTCAAACAAGAAGAGCATTAACACTCCCCAACAATCAATGATGAATGCAATTATCTGGAACATTAGATCAGTCAACACAATACAAGCTTTCGAAAGACTAATAAAACTACATCGGAAACATCATTTTGAATTCATTGGCATCATGGAACCAATGCAACAAACAAGAAGGATGGAAAGGTACAGTAGAAGAATTGGCTTTACACAAGCAATGGCTAATGTCTCGAACAAAATCTAGGCTTTCATTGACAATATATATGAGATCTCAATCCTATCTGATATAGAGCTGCAACTCACCTTGAAGCTTCTCCACACTGGAATATAGATTGAATTCATACTCACACTGGTCTATGGAAAGTGCAATGCAACAGAGAGGATAGAATTGTGGGATTCACTGTATGATCAGGCTCAAGGCATAAAAATTCCATGGCTGATAGGAGGCGATGTCAATGTGATTGTTGATCAAGAAGAAAAATTTGGAGGACTGCCAGTGCCATTCAATGAGGTAGATGACCTTCAGACATTGCATCAACACCTGCAGTTAACTGATTTCGGATTCAAAGGCAGCATATACACATGGTGGAATGGTAGAGCAGATGAGGATTGCATTTTTAAGAGATTAGACAGATGCTTAGCCAATGCAGAATTCCAGCAAATTTTTCCAAGACGAGAGGTTACTCACCTATCTAAGATTGGCTCAGATCATAGCCCTCTTCTGTTAAAATGTGACATGGAAGCAAGGTCAATCAAGAAGCCCTTCAAGTTCCCAAAATAGTTGTAAGAGAGAACTGGCAAGCATACTTCACTGGGGACTCCTTCATCCTCTTCAACTACAAGCTCAAAAATTGAAAAACGTACTGCCACTCTGGAGCAAAGCAACATATGGAGACATATTCCAAAACATAGCAAGCATGGAGGAAGTAGTCCTGGTACATGAAAAGCAATTTGAAGAGAAGCCAACTAAACAGAATAGAGAAATACTGCAAAGAGTTCAAGCTCAGATGATCAGATACTTGGCAATAGAAGAGTAATTCTGGACAGAAATCAGGAATGGCATGGTTCAAAGATGGAGACAGAAATACCAAATTTTTTCATGCTCAAGTGAATGGTGGAAGAAGAAGACTTCAACTAAGAAGGATTCAAAACAATGCTGGTACCTGGATTGAAGAAGAAGAACAGATAGCAGAAGAAGCCATCAACTTCTACAAAGATAAATTCTCAGAAAACACAATCCCATCAGATTTCAGAATCTTAGATCACATCCAGCCCCTCATAGATAGGGAACAAAAAACAGAATTGATCAAGCCACCTACACTAAAAAAAGTCAAGCATGCTGTCCTCTGTTTGAATGGAGATAGTGCGGGGGGCCAGAAGGATTCAAAGGCTCTTTTTACCATAATTGCTGGGAAATTATTGGTGTAGACATCCACAACATGGTCAAAGCTTTCTTTGCAGGCCGACAATTACCAAAAAGTGTAACACACACAAATTTGGTATTACTTCCCAAAAAGAAAGAGGTGACAACATTTTCAGACATGAGGCCCATAAGCCTTAGTAACTTCATCAACAAAGTCTTTTCGAGAGTCATACACGAAAGAATGGTTGGAATACTGCTGTCACTCATCTCTCAGGAACAAGCACGATTCGTAAAGGGTAGAACATTAGTAGAAATGTTCTACTAGCACAGTAAATCATCAAAGACATTAGCCTAAGAACAAGAACATGATCAAATGTAGTCATTAAAATGGACATGACAAAGACTATTGATCGGGCTCTTTCTGACAAAAATGCTAAGGAAAATGGGATTCTGTGAAGCTTTCATTGGTCTGATATTTGACATCATTGGGAATAATTGGTACTTAGTCCTCATCAACGGACAATCACATAGTTTTTTCAAATCAACCAGGGGAGTTAAACAAGGCGACCCACTATCACCTACCCTATTCATTCTGGCTGCTGAAGCTCTTTAAAGGAGAGTAAATGCACTGCATTCCAACCTATACTTTTGTGGCTTTGGGCTGCCCAAATGGAGCCCAAAAATAAATCATCTATCATATGCAGATGACACAATCATTTTCTCCTCTTCTGATGCCACCTCCTTACAACTGATAATGGAAGTTCTACATGCATATGAAGCAGCATCTGGCCAGCTAGTCAACAAAAGCAAGTCAGCCATCTATATGCACCACTTTGCCAGTACTGAGGTGATCACAAAAGTTGAAAGAGTCACTAGCATTGGAAGGTAGGAGTTCCTATTCATATATCTAGGCTGTCCCATTTTCTACTGCAGAAGAAGAATAATCAATTATCAAGACATTGTCACCAAAGTACAAGATATACTACAATCCTGGAAAGGCAAACTACTGTCAATTGGAGGCAGAGCAGTTTTGCTCAGACATGTTCTCCAAAGCATGCCAGTACATCTACTATTAGCTGTCAATCCTCCAAAACAAGTAATAAACAATCTACAAAAACTTTTTTGCTCAATTCTTCTGGAGCAGCACTGTAGGAGGAAGCAGCAGACACTTGTCCTCATTGAGCACTCTATGTATGCCTTGTGAAGAAGGGGGTGGGGGAAGGCTTCAGATCACTACATGACATGTCCAAAGCTCTCTTCTGTAAGCTGTGGTGGAATTTCAAAACCAATCCTAACCTCTAGAGTGCCTACATGTGCCAAAAATACTGCAAAAAACACAATGCAGTATTAGTCCCATGGAAAAGAGGATCACAAGCTTGGAAGAGGATGTTGGAATGTAGAGAGAGCATAGAACATCAAATCAACTGGCAGCTAAAAATGGGATCATCACTTTTCTGGTATGACAACTGGACAGGACTGGGAGCACTTTACTTTATAGTACCAGTAGACGTTCCAATCGACAACTCAATACACAATGTAAATGATGTCCTGCAAGAAGGAAATTGGAATGTAGACAAACTCTCAGAAGCTTTGCCACAGGAATTTGCAGCACACATAGTGGAAACAATAAAGCCTCCAAACAGGGGACACACCATGGATATAGCATACTGGATGCTACAAACACAAGGAAATTTCTATGCTAAATCTGCCTGGGAATACCTCAGAAGAAGAGATGAAACCAAAAAGAGCCTACAAGATGATCTGGGTTAAATGTCTCCCTTTTAAGATTGTTGTCTTCACGTGGAGAGTCTGGAAGGGTAAACTACCCCTAGATGACTTCTTGAAAAGACTTGGATATTAAATGCCATCCAAATGTTGGTGTTGCACACAACCAAAGGAGGAAACCTTGGTGCACCTCTTCTTTATATCCAACGCAGCAACTCAAGTATAGAAATACTTTCTACCAAGAGCAGGAATAGCTCTTGAAAGCCTATCTTTCCATCAAGCAATAACCAAATGTTGGACAACACAAATAGTTGACAGACTCAAACCTGTACTGCAGGAAGTTCCATCTTGCATTGTATGGGAGCTATGGAGAAGAAGGAACTGTTGCAAACATGGAGAAACTGTCACAGTTAGCAGGGTCATATATCAAGTTTCCACAGCATTACAAGCACTAGTCAAAGCAAGAAA
Organism: Nicotiana obtusifolia; assembly: GCA_002018475.1. Taxonomy (NCBI): domain Eukaryota; kingdom Viridiplantae; phylum Streptophyta; class Magnoliopsida; order Solanales; family Solanaceae; genus Nicotiana; species Nicotiana obtusifolia. The sequence goes on along the minus strand of MCJB01017863.1, from coordinate 73,825 downwards.
ACCAGGACTCAATGTCCCACACGAATGGCAGGATCTCTTGCACATGATGGAAATTACACCCCAAGTTTAAGTTTCAACAAAGTTATACGGGAATTTCCAAATGCAGGGTGGATTAAAGTCAACACCAATAGAGCATCAAAAGGGAACCCAGGAAAGAGCTTAATAGGATACTTCTTAAGAGATGAAACAGGAGAGTTCATATATGCATTTGGCACAACAATCTTAGAAGGAACAAACACCATAGCAGAAGCAACATCTATTGTGGCAGCACTGAGATACTGCGGATCACAAAGCTACTCCCACATATGGCTGCAAACAGACTAAATTCTATTGAACAACATCATTAATGGCATATGGAAGCCACCATGGTGCATAATTGATCAAATAGAGGAGATACTGCAGCTGAAAGAAGCCTTCACACTTAATGTAACACACATATACATAGAAGGAAATAAACTGGCTGACCATCTTGCAAACTATGCACTAGAGTTTGAGAGAATTGAGTGCCATGATTTCTGGCAGCTAGACATACAGGGGAGAAGAATAGTTAATAAAGACAAACTTCAATGTCCATACTTAAGAGTGAAGGTCACAAAATAGCAAGCATAAAAAGGAAGCAGTGGTCTTACACCAAGCCACAAACACACTTTCTCACTACTGTACAAATGATTAACATCAATAGCTCAAGAATTTACAATGTTGTACTAATACTCTCTCTGATTCTGCAGGCACACTATCTGATCACATCAAAGCTTAAACTCTCCATAAAGCTCATAGAAGAACATAGGAGGCTACAACATTGGTTCTACACTAACATGTTGCTATCTAATGGTAGATGCAATAACTAGTTTTTCACTGAATGCAGGAAAGAAGACACTGTATCAACACAATCTCTGCAATAAAGCAGAAGCACAACAACAATAACACCATGAAGACATATCAACTGGCTTCTTGTTGGCTGTATGAAGGAAAAACAGGGATATGCCAATGCAGCACAACCACTGCAGCAAAACAAGAGCACAACAACAGCATGCTGCTATCTTGGCACAATAACAGCATAACAACAGCATACACAACATTGGTCGTACACTAACATACTGCTATCCATTGCTTGATACACTTACTGGTTTCATGCTGATTGCAGGAAAGAAAACAAACCAATTGACCTCTTGCTGGCTGCAAAGAACAAAAATAGGAATATGCCAATGCAGCATAACCGTTCAACAATAACATGTACATAATCACTCAACAACAACAACACAATCACAATGCAACACAACAACAACATGCTGCTATCCTTGCCAACAACGGCAAAACAACAACATACACAACATTGCTTTCCACAACAACAACAGAGAAAACTTTCACAAAGAAACTGCAATAAAAAAAAAGACTCACTGCTCCTTACAGTTTCAGAAGGAAACACAGGCTCACTGCTCTCTGCAGAAAAGAAGGACTAGAACACCCTAGCACATCGGAAGAGAACACAACTACTCCCCACAGCACTCACCAATAGCACAAAGCAGATATCTAGTCTCAGCAGAATTCCAAAGAAAGCAATACTAAAATCAGTAAAGGAAATCATCACATAGCAACAGCCTCAACAAGTAAACCAACCATCACACAAACAGCAGAATATAAACAACAAAGGCAACATTTATCACCATTCTCATAACCATAAAAGCAAGGTCATATCTGTATCCTACAATGTCACAAAGATAGAAGCCATCTTGAGCTGGGCCAGGCTATTGCTGCACTTGCAATGTGTGGTATTAGCACTCTTGGTGCTCATTCTATTGCAAATATAGCAATCACCATGGCCCAGTTTTTAGAACAACTACCAAGCATTACAGCCTTCAGCAACATCCACACTGCTCAATGGACACAACCCATATCAACAAAATCAAAAATGCCAATACAACAACAGCAACAATCCTCTCAACCATCTCAAAACAGAACACACAACATTCAAAGATGTGCAATAACAGCAGCAACACCCAATATACACACAGGAGCATAGAAGCAGCAGTCCACACAGACACAGGATAACACAACAATAGCTCTTCATCACAGCAATGCAGCCAATGCAGCATCAGTAGAAACACCATCCACATAGGAACAACAACAGAAGTCAAGGACATCAGCAAGAAAACAGAGGTACCAGTAAACACAGGAAAACACACCAACACCACACACCCCTATCAAATCCAAGCATCCTCCAAAGTACCAAACATCAACAGACTCACCAAAAGGCAACCTTAGAAGAAAGCACAACACCTAACAACTACAACAGATCACATCAACCTCATACATCCTTCCCACACTTGATCATCATCAGAAACAACAACTCCAGCACTCAGCAGAAGTAAAAACACATAGCTCACAACAATCACAGCATCAACAACAGCAGACTCGAAAGGGCACAGAAAACAATACAACTGTGCAACCACAAGATACACACTAATAGCCATCTTCAACTTGGCTTTACTTGCCTCAGAGGTCAAAGTAAAATTGAAGATTGCGCGCGCTCTTTTGTCACTCTTTTGCTAAATCCTAACACCATAGACACAGTAGAAACACATGTACTTTTTTGTATAGCTAACCTAAGAAATATGCACATCGTGTTTGTACATACGATTGGCTACCACAAAATAGGCAATCATCACATCACCATAGGTTTAGCTTCCTTTTGCTACTCATGTACTCTTAGTCAACACTTTAGGATGACTATAGGTACATGTATCTACTTTTGGGAGGTAAGGTTTATGTCCCCCTCCATCTTTGTATTTTATTTCTATTAATAAAAACTTATATTTAACCAAAAAAAGAATTAAACATCCGAGTGCAAATCCGGGCATACGCCCAAGTCCAATATCACTATCTGGACCTAATGGAACCATCAAAACTCCGATCTGGTGTCAAATACACAAAAGTCAAACTTGGTCAACTCTTCTAACTCAAAGCTTCAAACATTAAATTCATTCTTCCAATCTAATTTCGAATCACCCGAGAACCGAAACAGACGATACACTAAAGTCATAATACATCACACGGAGCTATTCATGCCCTCAAATCACGAAGCAAAGTGCAAATGCTTAAAATAAACAGTCGGGTCATTAGATTCTCCCCCACTTAAACATATGTTCGTACTCGAACGTGCCAAGAGTCGTTCCAAAGCTATCAAATCACTATGTAACCATACCGTGCACATACCCAGGGGTGATACTGCGTTACCTCGACCCATGTAAGCTTGGCAACACAATATAACTGAAGATCATAACTTTCACCTTAGTCTGTAAAGCATAGAACCCAATCTCCACCATCCAGAATTCCTTACAAGACCAAAATCTCGCGTCTACACATTTTATAAGTTTGAACAAGTTGTATCAAGTCATAACCATAACCCAAGATGTAATCACATGATATACCACATAACTCGCATACCCAAAGCAGTAACTTCTGACCACAGTAGCTTCCCAAAGATAAGCCTCACACCGGTAGCAAACCTCATATCAAACAAAACCATTCAAAATCTTCGTACAATACAGATGATAAAAGAAACACGCAAAAACTCATAACCACTCATTAGATCAATAAGTCATGGAGATCTCCCTCTCTCTTGTCTGATAAGAATCAAAGCCAAATCGTAAACCAACTTCGGATATTATTCTTCCAAACATATACCGCAATCAAATCCGATAGTATCCATTATGTGTCCAATGACCTTATATCATCAAATAAAACTATTCTATTGACATGCCACAATAATACAACCTAAAGCCACAACCGTGCAATCTGTGCCCAAATAAGCAACAATTCAAGTGTACTCAAACATCGGAAATGACTCAAATGAGAGAACCATCCCCCAAGCTCAACAAGTACCACCACAACGTAACGTTATGAAACCATCACACAAAGTAGACCCAAGATACACAAATCTATCACAGAGGATCATATCCCATCATAACCCCGGTGCATACATGACCCCATCCAAACACTGATCCATTCGAAATACCTCATGCCACAATGCTCAAAATCAACAACCACATGCAATCCGACATCAAATACAGGAAGTGTATGACCATAAATATGGTGAAGTGAATACCACAATATATCAAAGCCCGAGAAGACCATAACCGAGGCGCAATCAACCATTTAACACTCCAATAACCATCTCGCTCGAATTTTTGCTACAAGGCCCAAATAGTACCACATCATATGTGCATATAACCAACAAATCACAACCCCTCGTAGTATAGAAGAGTAACACATAGAATATATCAGAACATAAACAAGCTCAACTCTAACCAAATTCTACCACCCTCAACACTAACAGTTCTGAGTCAACACATTTGGCCCGGTGTAGAATAATCCTCATTGGGCCTACTAATGGGCCCCCCAATCAACTTCGGTTATCCCCAAATGGATAGATAGCCCTCCAAAAGTCCACAATGATCTAACCATAACACGTGCCACCATCTAGCTAACTTTGGCAACATCTTCATAGTCCACAACCCCGAAACAATCTGCTTCTAAGAGCTCCCAGTCTCCAAATCTATAGAACACATGAATCACCATAGTCGATCTCAACTCCACCACTCGAATGACTAACATAGAAAAATCTAAACATCAACAGTCAATCAGCAGGGCGAGTACCGCAATACCAATTAAGCATTCTTAATTCAAAACACAGTGCACCTTCAGAAATGTGCACCCTTATCATGCAATACCAAGTAGTAATATCATTCATCTAATCCCCTGAAACTGCCCATGTTTCCTAAGAATTCATGAACTTCCCTTCAAAACTGAACCATAACCTTGTACATGCAATTCTCGATTCCACAAGATGCACCGCTTCTATCATTCCATCATATGAAAAGCACGAGAATATCTTAATCAACTCTGAGTCACAAGCAGATTGCATACCTGATCTATCATAAACCTTCCACTCCATCCCATCCAGGAGAAAATTACAACACACAACATACCCCCCCCCCCC